>JABUQX010006372.1:7500-25848 GCA_015478945.1 Trachelipus rathkii | reverse complement strand
CCAAGCAGCACGTAGCACGAACGAAAGAAGCCTGCGTTGTCCGTCCCCCTTCGTTTGTCACCACTGATGATTGGTACTATAAATAAAAAAACTAGAAAACTCATGAATCTTTTGAAGACCAGAAATAAATGAATAGCCTAATTTAAGCCTGAATATTCTTAGAACCTAATTTCGTAATCTAAAAAATGAGAAGGGAAAAATGAGTTTGTTAAGAATTAGATAAATATTTAAATAATAATTTAATAATTGCTTTCAATGTGAATTTTTCAATATTTGAAAGGTATACATACATAAATATATACATTCTTTCATATTCATAAAGTATTATATCATTAATAGTAATCCAGGCTTATTTCTATTCCATAATTTTTCCTACATCTAATCTGAGATAAGAAATAAGCCTGTAGCCTGAAATATATAACCTAAATAATATAAAAAAATTTTAACAAGGTTTGTTCTAAAACTCAATCCTGTATGAAAGTAATAGTAACTTCCAAGGTTGGCCAAACTTTGATAGATGTTTTGGAAAGTAAAAAGTTAGGTACGATTATAATGAATTTTTAGGAGCACACGATTAAAAAATATGCCATAATATTGTGAACAGTGTTATAAAAAAAAAAAATGGTAAGGTAAAAATAACAATGATATAGCTATCGCAGTAAAAACTCAAATATTATGTATCATGGAATAACACATGTGTTTTAAATTTCAATGTTCAATATTGTTTCTAGAATTCACAATATTAAATATATATTATATATATATACTATTATAATATTATATATATATATATATATATATTATATGTATAATAATATACTATATAATATATATATATATATATATATATAGTATAATATATATATTATATTATTATCACCAGTATTATTAATATTAATATACCGATATATATCTATATATAATATATATATTATATATATATTCTATATTATATAGTATAGTATATATATATATATATATATTATTATATAATATATATATATAGTAAGTCGTATATATGTATAATATAGGTATAACTATATAAAAACCCACATTATATACTATATATAGTATAATATATATAATATATAATATAATATATATAATATATATATATATATTATATATAAACATAACCACACTCAGCATATATATACGTTATATATATACGTTAAGTATTATATATACTACTCTAATATATATATATATATATACTATATATATAACTACTACATAAAACTATATCAATATATAATATATACTATATATACACCATATATAATTATAACATCCTATTATTATATTATATATCCCTATATAATATAATATAACACATATATAATGATATATATAAATATATATATATATTATATATATTACATATAAACTAACACACACACGCACACACATACACCACCTACACAAACATATACATCTATAATACATATAAATACCAAACTTAAAATAAAAGTCTAGATAATAATAAACATCAATAATATATAATATATGTATAATATACATAGATATATAATTATTAATATTCCTATATACAACTAAATAATACCGGCTAAAGTTTATAAAAGAAATAAATTCAGAAATGGACAAAGAATTAAGCTGTAACTAATGCAGACCTATTTTTATCATAGGTTTTAAAACAACACTTTAAAAAAAAATTTGTTGTTGGTTACTTAGTTAAAGATTTCTAGTTCCAATCCATCTATCGTAAGCATAAATCAGTGTACTAAATTGCCATAACATCCAAATATACTTTTACAGATGAATTTATTCAACACTGTACCCAAATTAAGTGCCTACTAAAAAAAATAGTCTGTAGTTTTGAAACTAATAAATAATAATAATAATAATAATAATCATGCATAGTAAGCATGACATAGTATATATATGTATCCATTTATGTATCTCTATATATTAATATGTATATATAGTAATATTATATATATAATTATAGTATTACAACCAACAACACGAAAATACAAATAACTAAATATAAAACTACTATACCTAAAAATATACAAATATAACAACTACGTTCGTCACCAACGTATACCCACTTTTCCAAAGGCATAACTTATAGAAGAACTGGAGGAAACAACACACCTATATAAGGAACTACACCGTACCGGTATCTTTCTTTACTGTCACCAGAATTAATACGATAATTACTTCATAAAAATACTACAATAACTATAAAAGCAGGGAATCTATATGAAGTAAAATTAATGTATGGTGTAATTAAAGGAACTAACAAAATCTATTTTATTTACCCGAGCGCACAACTAACTACTCAAAATAGATTTTTTTTAAAAATTGTAACATAGCTGAAGATCTATCCATACTCGTTTTTCTTTGTCAGTTAGACACACTTTTTATTTGTATCTTGCTGAAGTTTTCTAATTGAGGTAAAAAGAGAGAAAAAAAACTTCCTATAGCTTTTCTGACGAAAATCGAAAAAATCGCCTTAAAATATATAAAAAGCCAACCAAATCTTTCATTAATTGTAAATAAGTATTAAACACGAAGGAACCACACACGCAACCGCACCATCATAATCTCAACAGAGAACTGAAGGAAACCGTCAGATGGCAGTAGTCTGCAGCACAATGTTGCCCACGCAGGCGCATCTCAAAGTACTGACCTCCAAAATTTAATTCATCGATTTTATGATTTCAATATAAAATTAGTATAGAATTAAATAAATGTATTAGCATCATTTATGTTTATACAGAATGTATAAAAAAATTTGAGCTGCTCTGTCAATACCACGATACACTTTAAAGATACTGTCAAAAATGCATATTTACATAAATCAATATATAACAAAAAAACAAAAATTAATATCGCTAAACCCGCAGGTATTTCAGAACTAGTATTTAGGGAAATATGTTGTTGCTATATATTAGTAATCTTTTTTTTTTATTTCGAAAACAAAATTTTATTAGAGAATAAAAATACATAAAAACATATTATTTATTTTATCTAGCGTTAAAAATAATACATAATCAAAGTTAAAAATCCTACATATACATAATAAATATAATATATATGATATTTATTAATACTTATATATATATATCATGATATATATTTACTACTATATAATATATATATACTATATATATATAAATATCTATATATATATATAGTATATAATATAATTAACTAATAATAATAACTATATATATATATATAATATACTAAAAAAAAATGCAAAACCACAAACACACAATATAGTAATATATAGGTGTGTGTGTCTGTGCTTGTGTTTTCCTTGTCATAAGTTTTCGATGATGTTTGCATTAATAATACTAATGTAATAAATATTAATAATAAATAATAATAAAGTAATAGTAATAAACTAAAAATAAATAATAAGTTAATAAATAATCAATATAATATATAATAAATAAATAATATAATTAATCATAAATAATAATAATAAAAATACATAAAATAATAATCCGTAAATACTCAATAATAATAATAAATTAACAATAATATTAATATAATAATAAATAATAATAATAATAATAATATTAATAAATAATAAACAATAAAAACTAATACATAACAATAAATACGCTACAAATAAAATAATCAATCTAAAACTTGTGGATTAATATTAATCAGATTGTAAATAATTTTTTTTACAAAAGAAACTTTTCAAAAAGCACTTTTTAGAATTATCATCATATATGATAATTAAAAATGTAATACTATTTAAAAAAATCAGATATCACGTGTATTATATACAGAATATTGCCAAAATATCAATAATATAAATGATATACATTATATTAACTAAACCTTAATCTACAATACCGAATTATACTATATAATACCACCCATGATATAATTACACCATACTAATATAAAACATAATACCTATCCTAACCATATCACTAAAAATGTCCAAATTTAGTCTGTGGCAACTAATATAAATATGGCTCGAGTATTTTCATGTTTTGGATCAAATTAAATAATTCTTAATGTGCTGAACTCAATATAATCACAATAATTACTATGAAGTATTCCCTAAACATCAACTAAATATACGCAACACATACATCGTTATTCAAATATAAAAATGATATATTTAATAATATACTATTTCTGAATAATATATATAGTATAGTATATATTTAGTATATAATTTATTCATTTATTACTAGAATATATGATAAACTAAAATATATTATTTTATTTATATTATAATTTTTTTTTTTTTTTTATTGTATATATATAATATTGCATTTATTTTTATATATATGCTATTTTTATATTATATATTAGTATATATATAGTTATATAGGCACTTTCCCTCTTTACTTTCTGGGGGCGAGAGAAAATGTTAAAATTTCGAATATCTGCTGAACTCTAATTTGCGTGCTGAACCCATAAAACACTGATGACGTGTTACTTAACTTCGCAATACGGAATAGAAGTGACAAAGAGTTGCCAATGTTGCTTTTATATGTCGATGGTTAATTTTTTTATTATTTGTTAATTTTGTTTCCATTTTTATTTTAATTATATTTATAAGGGGATCGAGCGTACATGCGTTGTGGGACAGAAGGGGGGGCAGCGAGTCGCTCTCCTCAGTACCCGCTTGAGTGCCGTGATTGAGACCCTGGGATCTTGACATCTGTGGCGATTTAATCTTGGGTATTCCTATAGTTTTTACAGAGAATAAAAAACTTTATTGGGATATTGTCGATCTGATTAGTTGCCTCTTGAAATAGGATAACGAAAAAATCGATGTTTTCCTTGAAAGGTTAGTAGTGAACAAATAATGGGAAAATGATAAGTGTCCATATTATATAATATGTATTATGCACAACATATAGTATAATATGCTATACTATATTATATTTATTATTACTACTACTATATTATATATATATATAATGATATATATATGTAGTATCTATATATAATAAGCCTAGTTATATTATGATAACTAGCCTTGAAGTCTAGGAAGTATAGTGCCGACACAGACAACGAAAAGTTAAAGTAATTGAAAACTAATTAGTTAAATGCAATTTATTAAGGTCAACACTTTGATTCTTTTTCTGTAGAATAAAACAGAAAAAAAGAAGACAATTAATTAGTTATACGGAAAATGAGCTTCACTTGATTTAGTTATATATATATATATATAAAATACTTATAATATATACGTATCTATATATATATAATATATATATATATAATATAATATATTTATATTATAACTATATACATCTATATATAGTAACGAGTACAACACTATAAACATAATTATATTATATATTATATATATATATTATATATATATATTATTATATTATATATATATATATAGTATAGTATTATATAATATTATATATATATCTATATATTATAAGTATAATATTATATCTATATATATTATATATATAGTGATATATATTATATAGTAGTATATCATAGTATATATATATATATAATATATAGTATATTCGGCTAATTTTGTATTATATGATATATATATATATATATATTATATATATATATATATATTATATTATATATAATATATATTATATATGATATATATATATTAGATATATATATATATATGGTGATATTTTTGGTTTAGAAACCAACTATCATGCGCCATATCTCGAAATCTACATAGCTTTACAGGGAAAAGGAATGCATTGTTGGATCTGGCTAAGAAATTTTATTGCGGAATGTAAAAAAAAATGTCAATCTACAAATGACATATAGCTACAGGAAATAGGACATACAGTTTTTTGGAATCCTTGTAAAGATTGTAGTTAGGAAATGTAATAATAATAATAATAAATAAATATAAATATTGGCTAATTTGTTTTTTTGGAGTAGATAATATTTATAATACAGTTAATTTTAACAACAAATAAAATGATTTTTTTTAGGGAGCTCGAGACGACGGGGGAATCACAAACGGGGAAGACGTTTTTTTCATACCCCGTAAGCGGAGAGGGGCGAGAGGAACCACCGGACCAAATTACATAAAAGAGCGGGGGTTCCGGAAGACCCAGTACGCCTGAGGGGGCAATTAACTAGTCCTACCGAACCCAGCGTGAATTCCCGGAAGATGCAGAGAAGACCGACTGGAACTCCTGCACAGAGGTGCAAAATAGTAGCGAATGACTTGGGAGCATATTCTTTAGTAAAAAAAAAACAAGCAAAATTTAATAGAACGTCTCCTTTCATCCTTAACAACGAGTAATCAACAATAAAATGGGTACTCTAAAATACAAGGTCTCTACATCCATATCTGATATTATTAACAATATATATTATTTTATTTTTTTACTTTTTTTACCTTTTTACCTCTTCCCCTTTTCAGCATTAGTTAAAGACTGGTCTCTCGCTGTAGGCTTGTATAGTAAAGTTTATTAGCAGATCTATAACATTATAAAAAAAGAAAAAATTTTATTGTTTATTCTTAATATAACCATTCGCGACACTAAATCTGGGACGCAGCTTAACCAGCAATGTAACTCTCTTTTTCCTATGTAGCTATGGTATTACGTTTTCTTGAGAATATGAGTATCGTAGGTGTTTAAAATATTGGACTGACTACGATATAGGATATTTGAAGCAATGTGATATTTTCCAATTAAAGAAAAGTACTTTTGGATACTTTTGATGCTGAAGAACCTGCTAGGGGACCAAATCTGATACAAATATTATGAACAGCCATTTAGCGATATTATTGGCAGGTAAATTTATAATCAAAGTTGCTTGAAACCAGCGAAACCGCTCAAAAAGAACGATACTTGCTACAACAGAAAGTTAATTAACATTTTCTTTTATTTATAAAACAATTAAAATTTCAACCAATAAAAAAACTTGTCTTACATACAAAGCTATGATATCTTTTAGTTAAGGATACAATATTAAATACAAATTGACAGATTCTATTTTATAGCCTTTACAGACTGAAATAAAATTTAATTTTTATTTAGGTAGTAACGAAACAATCTGAGATACAAACTTTACTAAATCTACTCAAAGTTACGAAGACATCAACAGGCATAGCCTAATTTATCTAAAACACGCTCCAGGGCAATAATGACCATCACATAATATATTCAATCACGTTTATACATGCCAACATATAACATAAAAATTTAGAAAAATTATCTTTTCTGTCTAATAAAGAAGCTCGTTTTTTTCCCAAAAAATGGTTAGTATGTGTTTTCGTAAGTGACGAAGATACACACACGTTCGTAGAACATTAATACAAATATGTAAGTCTATAGAACACAACCAATAAATCATACAAACTAATACACAATCATCAATATAAAAAAAAATACATAAAATAAAAAAAAAATAACATACATAAAACCAACGTACCAACTCCATAAATAAATCACACTCCAAAAAAACATCACTAAAGCATACCTCAAACACATCAATCAATACAACACAACAAGCAATCCAAGTCAGCCACATATAAGTTAACACTACGCATAATACACAAGATACGTAATAACACATTCGATATAATATGTAATCAACATACAGAACAAACTACTATTACTAACTGATAACTATACAATTACCCAAATATAATAATGGGTATATATTTTTTTTTTAAATTAAAAAAAAGTATGGTAAAAATTATATTAAACTAATCATATATGAATGATAACTATACAGATAAATATTCCTCAAAAAATCATGACTAGACTAGATGTAGAAACGAATATATAATATAGAACAAACATGAAATCAAGTACTGTATAAAATGATTGTAATTAGATATATTTAATAAATAATACTAATATAATAATTGTAATAACAATAATATTACTAATATATGTAATATAACCTGATGGTCATCTCAGTCATGCCGCTCTCCCTGTACCTCCTCTAAGGAATATATAATATTAATACTATTTAGAAATCTCTCTCTTTCCTGGCACGTTCAGTGATTTCTGTATAGAAAGAACGTCTGAAAAAATAACTAAAAGTTGATAACATTATAGCATAATTAGTATGCTTTATGTTTTATTTCTTAATTAATAATTAATTTATCAGTATGGTTTTTTGTGACTTCTAGTCTTATTCTGTCAGTGGTCTTTATTGTTATGTGTAGAAAAGATAAAAGATATTCTACGACTTTAAACAGTGAATGTAAACAAAACATTTTTGTTGTTGCCAATGAGTTCTCAAAATATTCAATAAAGCTGTATGGAAATGGGGCAATTTGATGCCACTTAGTAGTTCTATACTTCAAATATATAGAAATTAAGATTTAATTAATCACTTTCTATTTATCTATTTAAATTTTAGTTTATTTAAAAAGTATATGAGAGTCATTATAATGACACATACTAAACTTTTAAAAGATTAAAAGAGTACGTATAAATTGACTCAATCGTTGTTGTTTAACTTAAAAGTAAAAGAACAATGATTGAGCTCGGCCTGAAGAGTCACTTTAGAGTCACACAACAAACTTTTCACCAGGATATGTGAAAGTGATTCAGTTGTTTCTTGTCTATCTGTTTTGAGAGGCGAGATACCACCACAAAAAGCATATTTGGATGGTAATTTAAAAATGGAAGGATCACCTGTCGATGTGCGGATTATTATCACACTCCCGTCAAATGTATTATTTCAATCATATGTATAAAGACTATTGGCATTCATTTTGTGTAAAACAAGTAAAACAGAGAAAGATAATAAATACATATCAGTTCACATCTGGCTAATATATATTATTATATATATATTATATTTTTACGAAAAAACCTATTATTACATCATTATGTATTTCTATTGCAATATTCTTTAAATATACGGTATACTTTATATAATTACTATAATCAATAATACTAATATAAATATACTATAAATATATTAATCAATATATATAATATACTTATAATCAATCAATATAATAATATATATAATAATCATAATAATACTATTATATATATATATAATAATCTATATATATATATATATTAATAATATATATATATAACATACTAATATATAATATTAAAATAAATATATATAATTTACCGATATCAAATGTTTCTAATAATTATATGATATACTATATATATATAAATATCATAGGTTCAGCCGTTTAGTCATAGTCGTCATATATAATCTTAAAAACTTATTAATTGCTACAGTAAAATCGGAATACATCTGGTCGGAATCATGCTGGTCCATTCCTATAACAGCGAAACATAGGTAAACAAAAAAAAAAAATAACAAAAAAAAAAAAAAAAAAATTATATCTCAAAATATACAATCATGTATGAAAGGACTACATTGGTTAGAATCTTGCTCTTATTTGAATAGGCTACTGAAAAAAGATAAAAAAATAACATAAACTAGTGGTTAATATTATAAGTAAATATGACTTAACAATAGGCAATATTTAGAGACATTTATTGGTTTCTCGTTAAATTAAATGGTTGCTCGTTAAAATAAAATAAGAACTTTCTATTAAAAACATTTATGTCCGCTTTTTTTTTTTTCACATCAAGAATACCCAAGGGTATACGCCGATGAGCAGGAGTACGAGCGAGTCTTCTAGGCTTGCACGGGAACTACGTGGGATAAGATGACAACCCTTCCCCCTCATACGGGGAGCGGTCTCTTCGGAACGCCCCAGCTCTTGGTAAGTTTGGGTGTCGCGGGGTTCTCCGCCCCTCCCCTAGGGTATGGAAAACGTCCCACCTGTGTTCCCCGTCGCTCGGAGCCCTAGTGTGCGTAATAAGCATTTTCCTATGGTGACTTTTACGAGGATTCAAAATGTATTCCTTTTCGCTGTAGCTGTTGTAGTTTTTGGATAACTAATTTTTTTTTTTTTTTTTTTTTTTTTTTTTTTTACATTTTTCGTATAGAATTGACAGCATTCCAACCCAACTATGTAATTCACGTTTTACATGTAAGCATTAAATAAAGTGACTACTCTTAGATATATATAGCGGATATAAACTAAACGCTGACATATATAATATATATATACCCCACCTTATACATGTATATCAAACTCTTAATAACTAAAAACAAATTCATATACAATATAAGTATATATATATATATATTATACTATATATATAATATATAATATATAATATATATATATAAGATATTATAGTATATATATATATATATATATATAGATATATGTATATTATATATTAATCAAATACACATATAATTTCATACTATAATTATATAATACATATATATATATATATATATATGAAATATATGTCTGCTAACATTTCTATAAAAAATAGTGTATAACATATATGATATACATGGTCTAAAAAAAAGAAAAAAGTATTATCAATATAATACAACGGAACCCTGGAAGAGATCAAACAGATCATAATAGAATTAAACCACACAAATGGCTCCAAATAAGCAATACGCCCCGATAGCATGGCGTAAGATCATAACAAAAATATCTATACATATATTGAATAATAAGAGACCAAAAATAAAATACATTTCTTGATTAGTAGAAATTGGACAGGTGCAGGGGGCATGAATAGAATAAAACAATCTAAAGAGAAAGCATGCCATCCTCTGAATAATTAAGATCGATGCATTCAGTTAATAGGGTTTGTTAAAAATTTTGGAATCTCACTACTCTGTGCATTTAACGCTCTAGTCGGACTCGAATTGAAACACATTTAAGCAAGGGTTAGATTCGTTTATGGATGGGTTGGGAACCATATAATATATTGACGAAGCAAATTGGCGAGTTATAGTTGTGATTATAGTTATAGTTAGATGGTAGTGTGTGACCATAAGCTTAGTTTATTATGGCATGTGGATGATGGTTTTGAGGTATCATATTTAATATATCATTAGTTTTGACTAAGCCAAATTGGTGGAATTTTAGTTTATTGACAATTGACAAGCCCTAGGGTGGACATTCTACTAGTGGACTTTGGCATGAGCATGATATTTAGAAGGCATAGTCGAGATTGATTGGAGGACAGTCTCGATAAGGCCACATGTGGCTTTTTACTTGTCTCATATTTCTTAATGTCTTAAGTGTTCCTTAATGTATGAAGGTATGCAAGTTAAAGAAAGTCAAGAAAAAAATAAAAATTTAAAATAATAAAAAACAAATAAAGCTACTATGCGTTCCAGAACATTTACGACCGAGTGGAGTAACATGTTGGAAAAATAAATAAGCATTACAATGTTGAAGTGGGATCAAAAGAGTATGGATAGAGTAGGAGGAGGATGAGACTATAATGAAGAGTGTTTGTATATAAGTCTCTTCCTCTCAGGAGTGGATATGGGACTCTGGAGTGGAGAGTTCGGAATAGCAGTGTCCGTCGCATTAGCGATAATAAATGAAAGAGAGTGGGCAAAATATTCGATGGGAGAGAGTTGATACGACGAAAGGCCCCTCCCCTTCTCTCTCCTCTTCTCTCTCTCTCACTCCCTCTCATCTCTCTCTCTCTCGCCGCTCTTGTACAACCACATCCCTCACCTCTCTCACAAATCTCCTCGAGTACAGCCACAACACATCTCTCAGGATCTACGTCTATCTTCTTCTAAAAAAGAAGTATTCATTACACAATTATATTTTTCGTTTCTCTCTCGAAAACAGTGTATTCTCTATCATCTCTCTCATCAACATAAATAACTCTATCTCTCCTCCTCAACACCAACCCGAACAACACTATCCATCACTCCAACACAACCAAACCAACTACATCTCACTCATAGTCTCAACACACACATCATCCATCCCAACCCACCCAAAACGAAACAACAACCACACAAATCCAACACCAACAACAACCCAACCCCCTACAAAACCACCAACAAACCAAAACACACAACATCATCTAAAACACCACTCCTCCACGACACAACAAAAATCAACCGTCCATCCTCTCTCTCTCTCTTCTCATCACTCTCCAAAACGTAATTAAATGCTGTTTGAGTGAAACCACCGAAGGTGTGCGAGGCATACTCTATAACAGAGGCGAACATCACTCTAGTAAAGGACAGCATACTGGGGGTGGTTGTGAAAAAATTTTTGGCATGGGCTTTTCCCCTCGGATATCAAAACCTCTCTTTGAAACTTGCTAGTAATGAAGAAACACATGTATCCTTTCAAGATTACACAAGAAAAAGGAACCCAAGAATATTTAGCTCAGATGTGTGTTAGTTGTGTTTGGTGTTTGTGTGCTTTCGCAAGGTGTTATTGTTGCAATAAAGATGAACATCGAATAGAGTATGATGATACATTGGCATCTGAGGGATTGAAAACACAAGCCATGTTTTATTTTTTTCTCTCTCTCATCATTTTCTTCTAACCCAAACCAATACTCTCTCTCTCTCCTCTCAAGACCATCATCCAGTCTCTCCCATGCTCTCCTCTCATCTCTAACCACTCTCTCATCTCACTCTTCTCATCATCATATCCATCTACTCTAACTTGTCCGTCCATCTCTCAGCTCCTCTTAGTAGTGTTAATTTGCGTTGGAAGATGGGGACCATACTCAACAATTAAGATGAATAATCGAAATGTCAGAAATCGTGCACAGTGAGGAGTAAGGATGAAGTGCATGCAGGGATGAGCTACATTAAACAACCTGTAACAAACGACAATCATCTTCACCAGGTTTAACGAGGATATAAAACAAGTGGTCCTGTCTACAGCACTGCTACAGGAACAACAGAACAATACGAAAACAGATAAAGGAAAAATATCACTGAAGAGTTTACGAAATCAAAATTCTATGCGACCAGAACTACTTGTCCGAAAACTTTCTCTGTTGTTAATAACAAACGCAGCTACATAACTACAAAGCAATGGATTATGACTAGAAAGGCTGAAGAAGTCAGAGAGAGAGAGACGAGAGAGAAGAAGAAGTATTACAAGTCGAACCTCCTCCTTACGAAAAGAAGCCACAATAAATGAACATGAAGTCATACAACAGTAGACAATTTTTTACCTAAACTCTATGCAGCTGGGAATCGACAACATTAAGGAAAAACCCAACCACAACCAAACAACAACCAGCGTCGCAAGCGCTTAAAACACATAAAAAAAGATGCTATAGCGAACCCACAGGCGATCCAGTCCACGGAATAAGAAAAGAACGCTATTCAGCATACTGGCGATCAGAGATAAGAATTCAAAAATAAAGGATCATAAATGAGACCTTTCCAAAAAAACTTTTCCTCTTAAGGACATAGATTTCGGATAAGCTTGGAAAGTTTTGAGGTTAAAGCAATATTACGATAGTTAGATGGTTGAGAGGGGTCTCCTTTTTCGACACAGGTTGAATAGGCAGACGTTTCCAGAAAGAAGGAAAAGCAGTAGCGGTTGCTGGAGGAAAACAGATTTTCGGCGGGGGGAGGGGCTGCAAAATTTTATCCTGCTTTTATCCTGCTATTTAGAACTATGACATATATCATTATTATCACTTTTAACAAAACCACCCACCACCAAAAAACACAAAAGAACCAACCCAACCAACAACAACACAACAACAACCAAACAAAACAACAACAAACAAAAAAATATATATCAATATACATTTACCAAAATAAATTTATGCAAACACAACCTAACCCACACACAAACAACGAAACACCAACAAACCAACCAAACCGCAAACAAACACCACCCACCACAAACAACACCAAACAGGAACAACACAACACCAAGACACACCCCCCCAACCCCCAAACCTGTCCTCAATTGACGTAATAGGCTATTAAGGCAGGATGCGCAAGTGTTAAGAACCACAGGTGGGATACCGTCAGGACCAATATGCTTTTTGGTATTAAACTGAGCCAGAAACAAGTATTGCTGAACCGAGAAGACAATCAATATATTAAAAAAAAATAAATAGAAACAAGCATAAACAAATTTAATTTTTAAGTATATATGAGTTGGAGAGGGTGGAGAATGAGGAATTGTCGGAGTCGTCTAATGGGAAATTAGAGGAATGTTATAACCGAATAGTTCTGTTTTAGCAGAAGGTAAGACAACTGTGCTGAAGTATGAAAAAAGTAAACAAGGGAAAGAGAAAGAGGCATAGTTAATTAAAGTTGACAGAAAATCCCAGAGTGAGCTTGAGAAAGAACAACTTAACTTAACTTAACTTAACTTAACTTAACTTAACTAATAAACTTAACTAACCATACACCTAACCTAACGCTAACCAACCTGAACACAAAGATTATTCATTATATTTTCTACGGAAAAATGTTTTTTAGTGGTTGGTGCGAGGATAGACTTGGCAACGATTCCTGGATGGCATATATAAGAAGTCTGAGGTTCTGGAAATTGGAAGATGGCGATAATTCCTGGAAGAATGTGTCTCTGGACTCCCTTCGGATATAGCACGAGAACACACGAGAATTAACAGTAATATCAACACTAACAACCTTCTAGCAACAAAACTAATAACACGAAACACACAGACATATAAAGTTAATTATATATATATATATAGTATATATCGATATAATTATATATATATTAATATAAGGTAATTTGATATAATATATATAATATATTTATATATAATATTATTTTATATAATATATATAATATAATATATTATATATATAATATATATATATATTATATATATATATATTAAAAAAAAATTACTTAAGTAAATGCAAAAAAAAGGGGAAAAAAACAGAATAGAAAGTGTACGGCTTTATAAGTTGCCGAAATAATTTTGTTTTTTTTTTTTTCCATTTTAATTATATTTTTCGGGGGGTTTCGGAGGAAAGGGGACTGTGGGGAGATAATAAAAATTCCCGGCCTCATCCGCCGACTTCTCTAATGCTTATTTTATCCGAAATATTCAATTTAAATAATATTACCTTTAAATTCGAAAGCTAAAGTAATTTTTTTTTCTTTTCCCAAGTAGAGTAATATATTTTTTTTAATTAGACTTACTTAACTCCCAAAAGAAGTGCTGCTGAAAAAACAATTGTTTGTGTAACATTATATTTATCATCTAATTAATAATATAATCTTAGACGGACAACGCACAAAAGCAATAAACGCAGAGGAAACAAACCAGATATTTAATTCTGGGCAATATGCCAACCCGACAAAAAGGAGTATCGCACACTCAAAAAACGACAGGAACAAGAGATGATGTGCTTTTCGCAAAAAACAAACTGTCTTCTGTCCAAAACTCAACGTAGATAAAACGCCATATTTCACCTACACAAGCCAACTCTAATTCTCTACCTTAAGCACAACGTACCCATACCAAGAAAGAAAACAAAATACCAGCACAAAACAACCAACACAAACAACACATCTAGTAGGCCCTTTTTTTTTTAACAGTGGTGTCCTTCATTATTTATTGATGTATTTATTAGATTATTATATTATTATTATTATTTATTATATTATTATTATTATTATTATTATTATAATTTAGCGCCATTTTTATTATTATTATTCTTATTATTATTATTATTATATTATTATTATTTATTAAATTATTATTATTATTATTTTAAGATTATATTATTGTATTATTATTAATTAATTTAGGACTCTATATTATTTATTATTATTGATTATTATTATTACTTTTTATTATTTTATATTATTATTATTATTATTAATTATTATTATTATTATTATTATTATTATTATTATATTATTATTATTATAAGATTATTATTATTAAGTATTATTATTATAAATGTTGATAAATATTAAGTTATTAAATTATATAATTATATTATTAATATTTTTAATTATTATTATATATTATTTATTATTATATAATTATTATTATTATATTCATTGATTATTATTTATTATTATTATTATTTGTTTATTATTATATATTCGAAATATTTCTCCTATGTTTTTCCTATAGTATTATTATATTCCTACGACTGAGAATGTGACTTTGCCAAGTTTGCATTTAATTAAAGAAGTTCTAAATCTAATTATTATTATTATTGAAAATATTGTTCGGCATGGGTTTAACTAAAATAAATGGTCAATAAAAAGACCCAGTACTGGGGTTTACCAGTATTTCAAACTTGTCCAAATGTTTAAATCATAAAGTTACCTTATAGCTAGCTAGTTTATCTTGAATAAAATTTATTAGGGAATGCTTAGATACTTTTAGATCTAAAATAAAAGATGTCGCGAGGAATTAAAGGAGGGAGGGATTATTTTGGATACCACAGGTATTTATTTAATTTTCTGATGTGTGGATGCAAATATATTTCACCAACTGTTAATCTGTTCCTGACTCCTTCACCAACTCCATCATTTCAAAATTACCAGACTCTAACTCTATCATTTTATAATTGCCAGGATATATAGCTCCATCATTTTGAAATTACCAGTGTCTGACTCCGGATTCGGTTCCAATCATCTATAGCTCCTGCTCCATATATATATATATATATATATATATATATATATATATATATATATATATATATATATATATATATAGGCTAGGTGTTTCTAGACTTTTGAACATTGTTCGGCACGTCTTCTGAAATAAATTTTTCACCTAGAAAAATATTTTCTGGAGAAAATTCATACCAGGATCCGGATCCGGATCCGGGTCCGGCTCCCGACTTCGCTTTCGGCTCCGATTCGGACTAAGGTTTCTGCACTATTTGAAAATTGTTCAGCACGTCTTCTGACAATAAATTTTTCACCAAAAAAAATATTTCCCGAAAAAAATTCATACCCAGGATCCGGCTCCGGATACGGCTCCGGATACGACTAATGTTTCTACACTATTTAAACATTGCTCAGCACGTCTTCTTGAAATAAATTTTTCACCTAAAAAAATATTTTCTGAAGAAAATTCATACCCAGGATCCGGATCCGGATCCGGATCCGGATCCGGCTCTGACTTCGGCTTCGGCTCCGAAAAAAAATTTATCATAACCTTGTCAAATTATCATACTAATCAACGAATATATGCTAGCGTAACAATGTTTTCACATTAATAAAGCTAACATAGCATCACCTGAACTAAGAATATAATGTACAGCGACAAACCTAACATGCCTTAAGCACTATTAAACTGCTAACATTAACAAAGTTCTATACTTAAACAACAGTAAAGTAACTAACATAGCATACAAAAACGTAACCTATTCACACTTTGTCGAACATATCTCTAACCTATCAATGTTAATTTTACATTATCATGGTAATATTTAACAAAAATTTATCATAAGATTGTCTAATTATCATACTGATCAACGTATATATGCTAACGTAACAAAGCTTTAAATTAACATAGTAATATTTAACAAAAATTTATCATAACCTTACCTAACTATCATAATACCTTACGGATAACTTCAAACATGAGTTTTAGCCTCAGTAAAGCTAAACCATGAACATAACATACTTAACACACAACAGCCATGTGAATAAACAGCTATCATTAACAACTTAACCAATAAAGCTAACATAGGGGATGTAAAACAGGTTTTCAATTTTATAACATAATTTTCCTTGAAAAGAGCGTTATATAAATACATTAAAACATATAAGTTTATTTTAAATATATTAATTCATCTGAACAGGGGACATTGGATTCAGCATAAATTTGGCATGTTCTGTATATCTCTCCAGAGATTCAACTCCCTCTGAAAGGACGTAAGTATAAATGCATTCTTCAGCACTAATCCATTATTCTGCATATTCAGGTTCAATAGCACTCATTCTCTCATGCCAGAAAGAAGTAAACTTTTCCATGTTGTTAGTTATTATCATACTCCTGTATACCCCGTTATACTCTAAATCACATGTTTCAGTGTAAATATCGTAGATTATCCCATTCGCTATATGTATTAAGTCCTCAAGTATCTCGACGTCGTGAAGATGGGATGTTAATTCGTTTTTCATTTTAACTAAAGCTGTAATATTTTCAGATGAACGAACTGTAAACCCTATACACATGTACGCCAGAATGTGGCATTATCGAAGGGCTTCCAATAGTTGCGTACATCAAGGCTTTTAATATTGTCACACGATGAGAAAACAACCTCTATTCTATTAGAACCTCTCACACTGTCTCCACCGCTAGATATTTCACTACTAGTCGATGCATCAGTATATATATAATATTTATAATATATAATATATATAATATTATATATATTATATACCTTTCTTTGAAAGGTAAGAGTGCGGTCATAAGCAGAAATTTACAATTTTTACCCAGCAAAGGAATTTTAATGAAAAAATATTCTAAAATAATTCTCATTATTTTTTGGGAATATAAACTTCCTGACGTCAATGGAAATTTCAAATTTGTAAAGTATTTT
>JABUQX010006372.1:0-2500 GCA_015478945.1 Trachelipus rathkii | reverse complement strand
TATTGGCCATGTTGATCGAACTTATATAGTTTAATAAAAAATTGATGGATAATCATATAGATATTATTATAAACATGCCAAAAACGTCCAAATTCGGTTTCCTTTTGCTGGCATGGACTTTAATGCTATAAAATGAACTTACTTTTTCTTTTTGAGCTTCAAATTGATTTATTTTAAAATCATTATTTAATTTTTTAGTTTATTTCGACGTAAATATTTATTGTGTCCACAATGAGTGTTGAATATATATATATTATATATATATATATAATATATATATTATATAATATATAAATATATATATATAGATAAAATATAATATATTATATATATATTATATAATATATAATATATAATATATATATAATATATAATAGATAATATATATCATATATAGCCCACCTCCAATGCGAGGGCGTTAGCCCTTGCTCAATAGACAAGCCTTGCTCCGTTAGGAGCAAGCCAAAGGCTTGTTATCAATCAATTTTATAATTAAACTTCCATCTGTACAAGTATAGTAGTTATGGTTGCCATTTGTAGTTGCCACCCTTTTCGATATTGAAGAATAGAGGTATTGGCTTTCAAACTGCTAATATAATCTAAATGTATGGGAGCTCGAAACAGGGTAAATTTCAAGTCTCTAGGATGTATATAGAGGGGGGGTCGCCCCCGAGGGTCGACGTGAATATTGTGCTTACGCCCTTGTTGCGGGCTCTGAGCGACCGAAGATTAGGCTTAAGACGAGTTAGGCTCGAGCGTGATGACGTAATCTCGTCGTAGACGAGATTACGTCATCGCGCGAGAGCGCGCGCGTACGCGCGCGTGCGCGTGCGCATACACATTACACATACACATTATTATCATTATTATTATTATTATTATTACGTCGAAGATTTGGATTCCCGAAGGGAATCGAATCTGAGTCGAAAAACGATCCCTGTAAGGAAGATTGCTCGACTCCGGCTCCGGCTCCGCCACCGACTCCGGCTCGTTTCCGCTCCGAACGCAAGTCAGTCTTTCGGACTTCGACGTTGTCATCGACTCAGACTCCCATACATATATAGATAATATTATATATATATATATATATATATATATATAATATATATATATATATATATATATATATATATATATATATATGATTATATATATATATAATATAATATATATATATATATATATATATATATATAATTATATAATAATATATATATTATATATAGATTATAATATATATATATATGCAATATATAGGTGAAATAAACCGAAGAGAGGCCACGATTCTTGAAGGGATCGATTTTAGCTCCGCTCCGGCTCCGGCTCCGGCTCCGGCTCCGGCGCCGGCTCCGGCTCCGGCTATATATATATCTACATGGGTTAGAGTTGTCGTATCGTGCTAAAATTTGGAGGGTGGTTAGATGGTGACATATTCCTCAACGTAAGACGAGGGTACGTCCCATTGGGTCCCCAAGAGGGGGACCCCACCCTCATTAAAAAATTAAATTGACGTATAAGGCTGAAATTTGGTGAAGAGATTCAGAGTTAATTCTAGAAAGTGTTGGTATGGAAATCTGAGAGTTTGACACCGAGGCTCCGGTGCTGAGCGCCTGCGGTGCAGAGGTTAATAAACATTCGGTTATAACAACAATATTAGTATCCTTGTAAAAGTTATTCGAGGGCCGTAGATCCGAATATGATGGCTTATAAAACCGGATAGGAGTCTGGGACCTCCCACAGAGGGCGGATTCAGCCCCAAACCTGAAATATTGACTAGAAAGACGAAACTTGGTATACAGCTTTCTTATATGTATCTTCGATACAGAAAAGAAAAAAATTTAAAAAAATAAAAAAGTAAAAAAAAAAAAGGTAAAAAAAATTTAATAAAAAAAATTAAAAAAAAAAAAAAAATTAAAAAATTAAAAAATTTAAAAAATTTTAACAAAAATTTTTTAAAAAATAAAAAAACAACCAGAATGGATAGATCTTTCACCGGCCGGTTTCAGCCTAGTCACTTCTGCTGCCGGTCCCATCTTCCGCATGCCCATCGCTCCGCACGCATAGCACCGCTCTATCTCCACCTTTGGTCCAATTCCGACAGCAAGGCTACACCCGTTCTATCCCATTCCGACCCGACTCCGACTCGACCCGACTCCCTGTATATATATATATATTATATATATATATATATATATATATATATATATATATATATAATATATATATATATATATTATATATATATATAATATATTATATATATAATATAAATATATATATTATATATATATAATATATATATATTATATATATAAATATATATATATATATAATATATTATATATATATATATAATAATATATATATAATATATATATAGGTGAACGACTGTTTTAGGCTCCGGCTCTGCTCAGAGCCTATGCGCACCGATATATATCTACATGGGTTAGAGTTAGTGTCGTATTGGGTAAAATTTGGAGGATGGAGGATGTGACATATC
>JABUQX010006371.1:27500-30553 GCA_015478945.1 Trachelipus rathkii | reverse complement strand
GGATATGTCACCATCTAACCATCCTCCAAATTGGACCCAATACGATAACTCTAAACCCATGTAGATATTATATCGGAGCCATAGGCTGAGCCAGAAGCCGGAGCCTAAAAATCGTTTCCCATATAATATATTTTATATATAATTAATATATATATATATATATATATATAGATATAATAATATATATATATATATATATATATTAATATATATATATATAAATAAGTTAAATTGATCTATAACATAATTAAAATGTATATATAATATATATATATAATATATATATATATATATATATATATATATAATATATATATATATATATATATATATATATATATATAAGTGAGTCGGAGTCGGAGTCGGAGTCGGAGTCGGGAATGGGATAGAACTGGGTTGTAGCCCTTGGCTGTCCGAATTGAACAAGCGTGAAGATTAGAGCGGTGCTATGCGGGCGGAGCGATGGCTAGCGGAGATCGGGACCGCAGCAGAAGGACCTAGGGGCTGAACCGGCGGTGAAGAACACGCAGATGGGTTTTTTTTTAATTTTTTTAAAAAAATTTTTGTTAAATTTTTTTAAATTTTTAATTTTTTTAATTTTTTTTTTTTTTTTAATTTTTTTTTTATTTAATTTTTTTTTATTTTTTTTTTTTTTTTTTTTATTTTTTTTAAATTTTTTCTTTTCTGTATCGAGGATAGATCATAAGATAGCTGTATACCAAGTTTCGTCGTTTTATGTCAATATTTCAGGTTTGGGGCTGAATCCCCCTCTGTGGGAGGTCCCAGACATCCTATACGGTTTTATAACCATCATATTCGAGATCTACGGCCTCGATAACTTTTACAAGGATACTAATATTGTTGTTATACGAATGTTTATTACCTCTGCACCGCAGCGGCTCCAGCACCGGAGCCGGAGTCAACTCCTCAGATTCCAATACCAACTCTTTCTAGAAATTACACTCTGAATCCTCTCACCAAATTTCAGCCTTATACGATCAATTTAATTTTTTAATGAGGGTGGGTCCCCCCTCTTGGGGGACCCAATGGGACGTACCCTCGTCTACGTTGAGGATATGTCACCATCTAACCACCCTCCAAATTTTAGCACGATACGACAACTCTAACCCATGTAGATATATATCAGAGCCATAGGCTGAGCCGGAGCCGGAGCCGGAGCCGGAGCCGGAGCCGGAGCCTAAAAATCGATACCCTTCAAGAATCGATAGGCTCCTCTCGGTTATTTCACCTATATATATGCATATATATATATATATATATATATATATATATATATATATATATAATATATATATATATATATATATATAATATATATATATATTATAATATATATATATATATCATATATATATTATCGCTTTTATTTACATATAATATATATATATAATATATATATATATATATATATATATATATATATATATGTAGGGAGTCTGAGTCGATGTCAACGTCGAAGTCGAAAGGCTGACTTGCGTTCGGAAGCGGAAACGGACCGGAGTCGGTGGCGGAGCCGGAGCCGGATGGTCGGAAGTGCCGTAAAAACGATTCTTACAGAACGTTTTTCGACTCAGATTCGATTCCCTTCGGGAATCGAATCTTCGACGTAATAATAATAATAATAATAATGATAATAATGTGTATGTGTATGTGTATGCGCACGCGCACGCACGAGCACGCATGCTCTCTCGCGCGATGACGTAATCTCGTCTACGACGAGATTACGTCATCACGCTCGAGCCTAACTCGTCTTAAGCCTAATCTCGGTCGCTCAGAGCCCGCAACAAGGCGTAAGCACAATATTCACGTCGACCCTCGGGGGCGACCCCCTCTAATACATCTAGAGGACTTGAAATTTACCCTGTTCGAGCTTAACCCATACAAGATTATATTTCCAAGTTTGAAAAGCCAATACCTCTATTCCTTCATATAAACGAAAAGGTGCCAACTACCAAATGGCACCATAACTACTATACTTGTACAGATGGAAAGTCTTAATTATTAAAATTGATTGAATAAACAAGCCTTTGGCTTGCTCCTAACGGAGCAAGGCTTGTCTATTGAGCAAGGGCTAACGCCCTCGCATTGGAGGTTGGATATATATATATGATATATTATATATATATATATATATATAAATAATATATATATATATAAATATATATATTATAATATATATATATATATATATATATATATATAAATATAATATATATATATATTATATAATATATTTATATAATATATATATATATATTCAACACTCATTGTGGACACATATAATAATATTTACGTCGAAATAAACTAAAAAATTAAATAAAATGAATTTAAAAATAAATCAATTTGAAGCTCAAAAAAGGAAAAAAGTAAGTTCATTTTATAGCAAATTAAAGTCCATCCAGCAAAAGGAAACGAATTTGGAACGTTTTTTGGCATGTTTAATAATAATACTATATATGATTATCAATCAATTTTATAATTAAACTATATAGCTTTGATCAACATATTAATTATGTAATACATAGTTTTAAATTTGCTACATTTTGGTACCACTTTTGTATTTTTAGCATCAATTAATCAAAATTATGTTTTTTCATTAATTACTAATTTTTAACCGCTTTAGTGGCTTTTCCGTTGTGTATAAAAGCTCAGAGCGTCGATCTCGGCGTTACTTATTTGTCATAATATACTGCTGCAAGAACGCCGTCCCTTTTACCTCGAGTTCCGAGTTCCAACGGTATTGACCTTCATCTACGAGATCATTTACAATGCAGTATCAACGTAACAATTTTGGATGAGACTGGTTCTTCAAATAAGTCTCAAACTTTCCCTTTTAGGACGAAGCACTCTTTTTTTTAGTGTTAGTTATCGTAATGGCAGGCCTTTGAAGTACTTTTTTTTTATCGACTTCAGGGCAAGAACCAATTTGGGGCTGGGGCTGGTCCCCGTTTTCAGCCCCACCTAAAAATGGACATAAAATTCGGAATTTTCAGCCGATTTTGACTATATAAACACCAAAATGAGCTTTTTTT
>JABUQX010006371.1:20000-22500 GCA_015478945.1 Trachelipus rathkii | reverse complement strand
ATATTAAATTCCCCCCAAAGAATAAAAAAAATATATATATATATATAGATATATATATATATATTATAATATATATTATATTATATATATAGAAAACTATATTATATATATTATATATCAAATATTATTTTATTACTATCATTAGAAAACTATATTCTATTATCAAATATATTATTCCTCAAATATATTTTATATTATTCAATTATATATATAATATATATATATATATATATATATATATATATATATATATATATATAATTTTAATAATCTTCGGCTTCATCACTTTGACTTTCGGATGCTTCTCCCTCTAAGCCAATTTCTCCATCAGGTTCTTGATAGAGGTAACCTTCGGCATCAGACTCAACTTCGCCGCCTTCAAGATCATCTTCACCTTCCTCGCTTTCAACGGATCCACTTTCCTCCTCTTCCTCCTCTTCCTCCTCTTCCTCCTCTCCCTCCTCTTCCTCCCCTTCCTCCCCTTCCTCCTCCTCATCGTCAGGTGAATTTTCATTTTCAAGATCACTTTCTTTGCGATAGATGCTTTTTACTAATTTTATCGAGGTTTTCGTTGACGTAGGTGGCGCAAACGTTGTTGTTGTTGTAGGTAAATCATTTTGCTTTTCTGGAAAAATTAATAATATTTTAATGTTTCATGCGAGAAATATTCTAATGTTTAATTTAAACCTGTTAAAATTTGGTAAGTCTCAATTTTCACAAAATTTACATGAAATATTTGAAATAAATTTTTTAAGAGATTGAAAAAGTAGGCCTATATAAAAAAATCTGAGAAATGACAAATAAAAAAAGCTATGAAATCGCAAAATTGTCATTCTGTTATGATAAAACATATGGTATTATTTTCTTCAAGTAATCTATAATAAATACAGGATATTTTCCCCAATTCAATTTATAGTTACCAGATGTTTCTTTTTTTTTACAATTATGGTTATTTTTTATACACTTAATATTGGGTTGAATATTTACAGGGGATTGTAAACAATTTTTTTTTTGTGAAACATAATTATGAGGTTAATACACGCTTTAACAGTTTTTTGGTTTTATAATCTCATATATATATATATATATATATATATATATATATATATATATATATATCATATATATATAGTAATATATATATATATATATATATATATATATTATATATTGATATATATATATATATATATATATAATATATATATATATATATATATGGCCCTAATATATATAATTATTATATATATATATATATATATATATATATATATATATATATATATATATATATATATATATATATATATATATATATATATATATATAGGCTATATATAAATATATATATATATATATATATATATATATATATATATATAATATATTATATATATATAGATATATATATATATATATATATATATATTATATTATTATATATATATATATTAATATATATATATATAATTTCTCCGCCGGAGACCTATATTTTTGAAAGGTAGTTTTGAAAACAAAAATAGTTATAATTCATTGAAAGTAATAATAAGACATTTAATGAATTAAATTTATTTAGAAGAACTGATTCATACAAAAAGTGTAAAAAAAATTATTTTAATATTTTTTTGTTGTAGTGATAATATTAAGTCAAACTAATATTTTAACTAAAATAATATATAATAATATGAACTGCCTATATGACACCATTTGCTAAATTGACTAATTATTTTGATAAGCAACTTAAAAGGGTTTGATATCCAAAATGACTACCCCTAACAAAAAATACACTTTTGATAAATCTAGCTTTAAAAATGCAATACAGAAATAGGTAAATGAATTGGTAAACGAACTTTTAAACTACATGCCATATCTGGCTAAAAACTAAAAAATTATTATATATATCCCTAATCTTTAAATTATTAAAGAGTTTTTAAGTTTTAACAAACTAACATTTGAAACTATATATATATATATATATATATATATATATATATATATATAATATATATATATATATATATATATATATATATATATATATATATATATATATATATATATATATATATATATATATATATATATATATATATATATATATATTATATATATATATATATATAATAAAAAAATATAAAAATATATATATATATATATATATATAATAATATATTATATATATATATATATATATATATATATATTATAAAGTACATGTACCAGCTGTAATCGATCCTGTTATAGAGTATCACAACAGAATTTTTTGATAAAAATTAAAATTATATTGTAACACAAAGTCAGTGAAAGCGAAAGTTAAATAGCTTAATGCATTGCCTATTTAGGTAACCATCTCTAATATTTAAACTTCAAAGCTCTTAAATTATGATGAAGAAACAGGAGCTGATCAGTTTTGGAGAAAGACAATTCCTTTGACTTGCATAAATATTTACTGCTTGGCTAAACATTCCTCGCTAAATACACTTGAAGGTGGAGCAGAGAG
>JABUQX010006371.1:0-2500 GCA_015478945.1 Trachelipus rathkii | reverse complement strand
TTAAATTTATCCTATTTAATTAGTACTTAAATATATTGTAATATAAATTTCTCATTCAAAAGCTGTAACATAAAATACCCATAAAAAATTGTCATAACAAATACATTGCAATTATTACAATGTACTTATCACTCTCACACAGCTCTCATTCCCCTCACTTATCCCACAAATGTTATTCTCTCAAATATTCAAAAAATCCTCTTTTATTCCCACTTTCTTTAGTCAAACCATCCGCTATTTGGTCTTTCCCACTTATCCAACAAATGTCTTCAATTATTCCTTTTTTTATTAATTCTTTTATGACCGCCAAGTCAATCAGTAACCTCCTACTTTGTACATTTGTATGAGCTCTCACCGCACTCTCTAATGATTTACTATCTGTATACCCAATTCATTTCACATTCATATCCCCAGTCAATTCTTCCCATAACCTTCTAACATATAGACCCCTTTCTAAACCATCACACATACCCATTGCTTCTGCTTCTAATGGTAATCTCACTACCCTATTGCTACCTTGAATTTCCATATAATCTGTACTTTATGTTCCCCATTATCTTCTATTATTATTGTATATCCAATCTGTGATTCGCCCGTACCTAAACCATTAAAAGATTCATCCGCGAAGACCTTAATTAATATTTTCCCATACAATTTCCCCAATACAAGCCGTCTGTCTTCGCCCTTTGTCTTTTCCATGATCTTGATCAACTTTCTCATATCAATGGTTCTCCCATTCTTCATTCGTTTTCCCAGAACACTCACTTGATAGTTAACTTCTAGCCTTGTTTGTTGACCTAACCAGTTTTATTGTCCTACTCCTGATCTAACAATTTCCCTAATACAAGTCTGTCTTCGCCCTTTGTCTTTTCCATGATCTTGATCAGCTTTCTCATATCACTGGTTCTCCCGTTCTTCATTCGTTTTCCCAGAACACTCACTTGATAGTTAAATTCTAGCCTTGTTTGTTGACCTGGTTATTCTCTACTCTGATCTACATACTCCCGTTTATTTTCTCCGTTGTTCTATCCCTAGGTTTCTTGTTGTTTGTTAAGTTTTTCTATAATTATCTTAGTCTAACTCTATTATGTTTCCTGTATCGTTTATTTGTACTCCTATATATCTAAAGTTTTTAAATTCTTAATTACCCACCTTTATATGTTCTTTTAATTTTGTGATTATTTGTGCTTTAAAATCTTTTATACCTCCGTAACATATGTCGACAACATGACATACCATTATTCCTATTGATTTATCTTTTTCCTTCCAGGTAAATATGGATGGTTCTAGCTTACTACATACTCCTTTTAACTGCTCCAAAATCTCCTTTAAACTATAGTACCATACCCTTACCGTATCCTTTAATCCATACACTGCTTTCTTCAATTTCCACAACTTATTCGTATTAGCCTCTGCTGGAGGTTTGATATATACTTCTCTTTATAACTTGTTTCCTTGGAGAAACGCCGCCTTAAGATCAATTGATTTACGTACGTGTCCAATTGTTGATTTTGATAATTCTTAATGTTATTTTAAGAGCTTCTGCTGCACATGTTGGGGCTTCATTCCCATCATCATTTCCTTTTTCTTCAAATCCTCTGACAACTAAACGAGCTTTACAATATTTTTCTCCGTTCTTTACCATTTCGGTTATCACCCATCTTGTATTTAATCCTTTTCTTCCCTTCTTTTCTACCTCTTCCATAACATCGTTTTCTTTCCAATTTTCTATTTCATTTTCCTTTGCCTTTATCACTTCCATGTTTCCTACTTTTACTAATAATATTGCTTCTTCTAGTATCTGTTCATGTTTTTCAAAATCTTTCAAATTAATCCATGTTATTGTCCCATCATCTAGATCCTTGGTGTTGTAGCATTAACTCCATTTTTTACTCTGAACTTTTCCTGCACTGCTCACTATCTCCACCTTTTTTTCTTGTCCAGACTCTTTTTCATACATCTTCCACCTTTCCCCCCTCTTCAATCTACTCAGATCTCTTCTTTCTTCACTCTCAAGTTCTTCATCGGTGTCATTTTTTTTCTTGTTCAGATGCAACAATGTCATAATCATCGTCTCCATCATCATCGTCATCATCTTCTTTATCTTCATGGTCATCTATTATATCCTCCCCATTATCCCTAATATTATTCGCTTTACGATTGCTATTTCGTGGTGCATCAATTTCTTCCTCGGTGTCCTCTATATCTTCTGTATTTTGTTCATTCTCAATTACTGGCAGTTCGTTCTTCCCCTTTTGTATTCGAGCTCTGTGTACTCTTTGAGTCTCTGATGTTTTTGTTCAATGCTCTTCTTATTTTTTCTTCTGTTTGTAAACTCATTACTTCCTTCCATGCTCTTCTTCTATATTGTGTGCATTTTCTATTATTACCGTTTCTTCCCAGCTCTCTTCCGTGCTTATTCCTTCACTGTCTCTTTCTTTTCCTCCTTGCCATCCAAAAACTATGTTATTTGCTGTATACCCACCTTTGCTAGGTATAT
>JABUQX010006370.1:47500-55564 GCA_015478945.1 Trachelipus rathkii | reverse complement strand
ATGATAATCGGCATTTCTTTTTTGATGAGCTATATCGATGCGATTTACATTTAATTCCCCTTGTAATTAAGACCTGTAATTTTTTTAATTTTAAGACTATTCATAATGTGAGGACATCTTTTCATTAGATAGCTTTGAACACAGTTAAAAAAAATTACCAAATTTTAGGCTGTTTAGCGTCTCTCTGGGATGCATTATGATCCTTTTTGACCACCCTTTTTATTTATTTGTGGTTATTTTTTTATTTATTTTTTAATGTTATGTTTATCTCTTTTAAAAAATCGATACATAAATTTTTATTTGCCTTTTTATATTTTTATTTTGCTAGGTAACCTCTGTTTCCACAGCAGTATTTTTTAAAGTTCAATACTCTCAATTTGTAATGTAGAAACATAAGAGTTTCACCCTTTTCAGGACACAGCCCCTATTCCTTGTACCATTACCATTGTTCCTATTACCACGTGTACGGTATACGGTGATTGTTTGATGGCTATGTCTGTGTGTTTTTTTTTTTTGTACTAAGACGCTTTCACTCCCAACAGATGACGGAGGTTTGTTTTTTTTATTCTGTTGTCTGGCACCCTTAAATATATTTTGAAGCCAATATGGCCCTCAACATGGTAAAGTTTCTTTCCTCCCTGTTCTTTTTCCACCACAGAAAAAGTTTCATCGATTTTTGAGAGCAAATCTTTTATTTTGTATAGGCCAAGTTATTAGATTAGGCCAACTCATCGGTGGCATTTCTCTTGTCTTATTTTAAAAAATCTCCATCCTTTCCTCTTCATAAATTAATCCAAAGCCATCGCTTTTGAAAAAAGCTGCTGTTCGCTTCTGGGACCACTACAGCACATGGCATGACAAATATCTTTTAACCCTCATCATCTTTTAACAATCATCTTCAACTCTCGAATATCTGTTCGGCTTCTCTCTCCCTCCACCACATTAAAGGATAATCTTCGGAATCAATCCTTTTCTTCTTTATACCGATAATATCTTTATTGCTACTATTTCATCCCCCAAAACACTTATTAAAATTCTCGAACCTATATCAAATTATCATCACTATTTGATATTAAATGAGCATTCATGATTTCAGAACAAGTTTTTGTGCTAAGCGAAAACACCTCAGGTAAATAATTTCTGGAAAGTTGTGTAAAGCAGTTTGTTTATTTTCTGCCACGCTTAAATTCTTTCACAGGATGTACCTATTGTAGTTTAATAGACAGATGTTATTTCTCTTTCCAGTATTCTGAAGAAAGTTCACTCTACTATATATTACCTTGTTTTGTTATTTCTTTTCTTTTCATCTGAACTTGTTTAATTCGATACACACATAAAATTGAGGACGACCTTGGCTTTATAGAAAAAAATTTTTCTATGTTTTTCCGTCGACATTCTATGGATTACATTGGCAATCTGGAGCCTTAATATAAGCAAATTTGACTTTATCCAATCATTTAAAACATCTTCGAGTTAAATATAATTTATATGGTTGATGTACTTTTACATGATTCTCTCTCTCTTTTATATCTGCACTCTTCTTCTTTTTTTTTTTTCCATTTTTCACGACTCCCTCTTCGCCCTTACGAAATTTTGACCCCCAACTCTTTGCCGCCATCCTCAGCCCAGCGGCGAGATACTATCGAGCTCTGGCTAAAGAGTTTTTTACGACACAATATTAAAAATATTAACTCTGTGATGAGCTCGGGACGAAAAGACATACGCATGACCTTTAATTTTATCTAGCCACTCTCTTCAAATGATCCTCCTCCAATCTAGCGCCGGGCTCTTTAATCAGTATCTTCTTCCCATCTCACTTAAGATATTATAAAATCAAGATTTACTGTACGTATAGTGTCTTTATCTTAGAGATATTTTCAGCAAATTTGTTTCCAATTATCAACATCCTTGCTCTCTCTCTCTCACTATAATAAAAGAGACAGGAGTGAGAGGCAAACTCTTTGTCTATCAATTTGAAGACGATAAGATTAAGTTTTTTTAAAAAACGATTAACTCCTGACTAACCGCACATTGCGCGATTGGTTGCAAAGAACCTAGATATACGTTGACAACCCCAGTTGCCTGTTTGCAGTTATGCGGGTTGTCTTGCTACTTTGTGTGTAGCACTAGGACAACCACGGTCTTACATGCCCGCGGATTTGTCAAAAAATATGTGCGCCGTTGTCCTCCCGCATTTGCTGTGTGTTGCCTCTCCTCACTCGTTCGCCAGGACTCGAACCTATTCACTAATTCAGCGTCGCCGTTCTGATCACTGTCTCAGTAGCTCATGCCTCACTAGTCCGATCGCTCCCTAAACAGAAGCGCCTCATACTCGGATTATTTAAAGTTTTCCATAGAAAGTCTCGAAATACTGTGCATTACAGAGGAAACTCTACTATAGATATGGATAGTGTAGATGAATTACTTCTCTCGTTACTCTTTTAATAACATTCCCACAGAAGAAGTGAGATATTTCCTACTAGTGATGTTCGGTTGGAATGACCTTCGTTACTCTGGGCGCTAATCTATACCAGCACGGTGGAATTTATGCTTTTGAGGTTGGTGCTCATGAAGGATCAACCCGAACCATAATACAAAGCGGCAAAATACCTCAACCATATATAAATGAAACTGGACGCAAAGTCAAGGGAGTCGGACCGACTATATTTGTGCACAACATGCTTGTTACGACAAATTTGTACTAAATTAATAATAAGAGTACGAAAAGGTTGCAAAAAGAAATTTAGTGCTCAACCTCACGGATTACAGGACAAGTCGTACAATCACTATCGACACAGCGTCGCCGTTTTAGGACATGCTGAATCAACAGTTGGCATTTGTTCTTTACTACGTTACCAACTTTAAAGTACCTCACACCATCACGTGTCCGCCCTCCCCAAAAAAAGAAAGGCGCCCAATATCACTACCTTCTCACGAAGTAACCATAGTCTTCTGTATTCTCAAAAGTCACCTACTTCGAGTCGAACTGAGTCAACGTGGCTGATATATTTTTATATTGGTGAAATCATCTTGAGAGCTCGCTACTTATTTAAAGTCAGAAACAATAGAGGTCGTGCTCTCTGAAACCTATCTCGAATACTTATGGTTATGAAATATAAAGTAGTTTAAATAGTAGAAAAATAGTAGTGTTTATAAGGTTCCTTCCTTCAATCTGTTGCACATAAATTTTATACCATATTAAACTATAAGCTAAAATATATTATTCCTTCTTTGCTGCCGCCTCGACGAATGAAGTTGACTAGTAAATAAATATTGATATTTACTCGCTGGTATTATTAAAGGTACTTAAATTAGAAGAAGCCACTGGATGATAATAGTATATATACTCCAGTAGAATAGTATATACCAGACATATCATGTACCTCAAGATAATTAGCTTAATGCAATTTGCATTTGATTTGTTACTGCGTATTCTAACCTCCAACGCCTAAGTTTGAAAGTGGATACTTTTTCTTGCTATGCTTCTTTATATATACATTATTTAAAATCATAGACCCAAGTATATAGGTAGATATAGAAATAATCGAGGTATATAGTATAGGTATAAGTGACCATCGCACTTATTTATATATATATATATATATATAATAATAACTGATATCAGTGATATATTCTATATATAGGTAGTTTATTATTTTAAGACACTTAATCTCAAATTTCTCACTCACTATAAATGAGTATGAATGCCTAATGTAATGTAATATTCTATGTAAGTTCATATGTAGCCTATCTAAGTTTAGTTATTAATACACTATATTATATATAATATATTATATACTATATATAGTATATATATTTAATATATATATATTTAATATATATATATATATATATATATATTATATAAATTAAAACGTTTTTTTCAGATAGAGTTTATAAATAATATTGAATAGTATAGAAAAAATAAATTTTTCCAAATGGTTTTATATATATTATGCGGTTTCTCTAGTGATATTCGATTTTTTATTATACCTACTTACATGAGATACATAATAATAAAAGAAATTCTAATGTTAATAAAAAAATAACTTAGAAAGATTATTTTTTTTTTCTTCAAATTTTATATATAATTTATAGTACAATATCGTGCGCTTTGAGTTAACCAACAGCTCACCATATATATAAATCGAATTAAGGTAGTATATATACTCACCAAATCACTGATAACCCGATATTTTATATATATCTATACTCCCCATCCTTCATAATTGCCCCTCAAAGTATTGGGCTAGAAAACGGTTTAATGCGCAACATTTTCCGGGGAAACAAGAAAGGTTAGAACGAAGAAAGGAATATGGGATGCAAGTCGAAAAAAAGAAAATCCCCGCCCTTAGCCGCCCTCCGCCCGCTTTATACCTCTTCAGCAGTTATATTTCCTCCTTTTGTTCAAAGATCAAAGCCGCTCTAGGGACTTTTGTTAGCAATGTTATAGTTCATTTCCTCGTATCTTACAGCATTTATGGAACTAATTGTAGCTTAGTTATTCCATCTCATCAGTTAGGTGTCACTCAGGCTTGAGTTTGCAAAAATTTCTGAATAGGTGGTCATATGTTAAAAATGAAAGTAAATAACTTCTCAGTTAGGCTGAAGCGCACTATAGCTTCACTCCCGATTCCTTCCAGTCAGGAGAAGTATCATAAAACATTATATTTTTAAAATCTAACCATAGAATTTTCTCTACAAATTTGAATGTTCCTCCTATCCCCTTACTCTAATATATAATATTCCTTTTAACCATTAATCTCCGTTCTATTGATTAGTTACGACCCACACTAAATGCGGAGTATTTGTAGTGCAAAAAAAAATTGAAATATCTTTTTGAAAAATTTTAAAAGGGGAGCGAACAATAATTTTTTTTTGTCGTAGTTATCAGGAAAAGTTTCAAAAAATAAAAAAAAAAAATCCTTCCTCTTGAAATGAACTATTTCAAACTTCGAGTTGCTGGTCAGCCAAGTATAAATCATTTAGGATGTTTTTTGAAAAATACAAATACGGTTCTTTTTATTGTGTGTGTCTTCGCGTTGCTTGTGGACTTTTGTATTGGTCCAACTTGGTTTCTATGCTATTTTAAGATCATTTAAACACAGGTATCATCATGAGGTTTTGTTATTCGATCAAATTGAAACACTTTTAGATAATAAGTATATCACACATGTGCGTGTTTTTCTGGCATACTGAGTTCACAAGTGGCTGAGATATTTTGGTCATTTCTCGATCATGTGCTACTGTATTTGGAAGATTCCATACCCACTTGTGCAGAAGTACCAGGGTTATAAAGTACTCTGGTTTGTGGTGGCATCTTTTATAATCTGGTTGAAATGGGTGGTTTGCTGTCTTGTGTTACGTAAAAAAAAAGTTTTTATAATCAACGAAGCATACAAGAATGAGATTATGGTCTCAGAGTTACCGATAGGAGGGGAAAATGTTGTATTTTGTCTATTTTCTTTATATAAATCTACGAAATGATACGTGATTGACAGAATAGTACGCAGGTATGAAACATTATAAATAATCAAGCGATATTAGTATTTAAGTATATAATGTTTGCTTTAATATAAACTCACTCGATATATCTGGATGATGTGTAGGTTCTTTAATAAATACTCTGTCCAGATCGTATTTATATGTGAGAGAAATACTGATATTTAGTTTTTGGACACTTACCTCTGACCTCCTTGCTAGTAATCTCACAAGTATAAGAGGTGATATATCACCAACCACTCAGTGTGTATACTAATATAAATATATTAATGATATATATTATAGCGTATTCGTATTTGAAATTCAACGCTAGAAATAGTTATAGATCTCAGCTTAATATTGGATTGGCGAATGAATATAAGTAACTAAGTTGATTTCTCATGGATGTTATAAGAGAAGTAGTAAGATATCCAAAAAGGTAGAGTGATAGATTCTAAGTTCCGTTATAGAAGGGAGGCGTTAGACAGAAACACAAGATGTATAATTGGTTAAAGTTAATAGGTGATAAGAAAGATTTATTAAGCCACAGAAATACACTCGAAATTAGTAATAATTCAAGATTCTCTAAGAGATCAGTGTATATATAAATGGTTACAGATAATATAAGTGTTAATGTGATTCTATTATAGGCACAACAATCCACCATTTTAGTCTGAAATTGTATTAAGAAAAGTGTATAATTAGTTGGAAATATTAAGTATTTTTTATTTGATAATGATAAATACTACTGCTAAGCTGTATAGTTCATATCAGACTCAAGATAAATCAAGACAGATGAGGTCAAGGTAAGGAGTCGCTTTAAGTCAGATCAATATAATAGGTAGATATTCCACGTGAATTCAATGTTTTAGCTTTGAGGCCTCAGTAACGAACTATGTATAGGCTAAAGTCATATTAAAGAAACCCCAGCACTGCGCACCACCCCTACATCTTCTCTGTCCAAGTCATTCAAACAGACTAAGTACCTCATCAAATCAAAAACACCACATCACAATCTACCATGACCACTAAGCTCCACCCAAAGACCCCTCTTGAATTACAGTTACCCAGCCACCACCAACCTAATCACACAGCTACCAGCACAACACACGTTGCTAATAGTTTCTCTTCATAATTTGGGGTTAGGGGACCCCAGGTTGCTGGTTCTTATATTGTGCCACAAGATATCAACCTATTGTGTTCGTTTAAATAAGTGCATATATTGTGATCTCATTGTTCTCGCATCGCCTTGCTCTCTCTAGAGCTCTTTAAGTGGCTGACACTGAGCCTGCCTTGAACCTGCACTCTGGACTATCATCGCGAATAACAAAATATGGCTTATTATATTTTTTTTCATTTTCACATTTTTTATATTTGTTTTCCATTTATAAAAATTACTAGTGAATAGATTACTTTAGCAGTGTTATAAGTATATAAAGCATAGCAACTTGCACTATATATATGCTATATCCACAACACTTAGAAATATAGAAATTATCTTGTTGATCGTAAAGCAACCCCTTAGTCTTTAATACGGCCGTATACCTTACTTCTAGCTTTGTCCTGCTTGTTGCGCTGATATTTATTGTCGAAATTTGATAAAGAATTTTATAATAAAAATACCTAATACCACGCAAACTTTAAATGAGAGACATGGGACTCGACTCAACTCATAAACGCTTTGGCTGTTTGGAAATTAATGACGTTCATACTAATGTAACTTACTTTGATTCCCGTTATAAAGGCAAGTTTTTTTTTGTAACGCAATATTAGAACAAGTTAGACAAACGATTTGTGCTGCAGTTGAAAAACTTCAATCCTAATAGTCTATTAATTCGCCACCCAATAAAAGGAAATAAACGTAATCTACAGAACCAACACTTACAAGTAAATCAATAACAGATTAAATGGAAAAATTTATACACATGCATTACCAAAATATATAGTGGAAATGATTGAAAACTATCACCAAGGAAAACGACTTTATACAAATGATGATCCTATCATCTGGTGGAAAGTTAAGCAAAATGTTTACCCACGCTTAAGTAAACTTACAAGAAAATACTTGGCCTGTCCTCCAACCGGTGTTCCAAGTGAGATAGTATATAGCAATGCTGGGCTAATATATATGATGAAAAGAGAAACATACTCTCAGCAGAAAAGGCAGAAAAACTGACGTTTCTCAAGCACAACCTTCCTATATTTACTTTTTGCAGTAATAGTACCCAATATAAGGGCAAGGGAGATAAGATAAACTGTAGGAATTATAAGGGAATTTGTTTATTAGGTGATGTAGGGAAGATATAAATGCTAGTATTTTAGTCGAAAGAGTGCGTCGAGTGACTGAAGGATCGATTGGTGAAGAACAAGGTGAATTTAGGAGTGGTAGAGGATGTGTGGATCAAATCTTTACATTGAAACAAATGACTGAGAAAATGAGGGAAAAGAAGAATAAATTGTATTTAGGTTTTATCCATTTGCAACAGGAGTATGATAGGACTAATAAGGAAGCTCTATGGCAGGTGTGAGTGATATATGTTGATGGTGGTAGACTTCTGAATGGAATCAAAAGTATGTATGACG
>JABUQX010006370.1:37500-42500 GCA_015478945.1 Trachelipus rathkii | reverse complement strand
TATTAAAGAATTTAAAAATTCTTGGGACACGATGTTTCGAGTAGTTTGCCTGAAAAACAACTTAGAATCCCAAGTGTTCTATTGGTATGCTACTTCCCAGTTTGCTTAAGTACTCTAAAAGTATTAAATCCTGGTGTAAATAGTTTTCTAAGTAGTAATATAGTTGAGTATAGGAGTTTATGTAGATCTCTCTTCCTTTTTGCTTCTCGTGGTACTTTCGTATCTTGTGGGAGAGGATGTTCTAGCACAATATTATCAGTGAATTTTCCAGCAACTGGTACTTCAATGGAATCTGATTCTAAACTGCTGCTTGATGATGACTACGATATCAATCGACAGTTTGCGCTGTAAAACATGAAAGGGATTCATTTATAAGACATCACATAAAACAACATAAATGTGTAAAATATTTTAGTAATGAATAATTGGATTTTTTGTAATACATTACTTAAATAATAGCTTATGTTCACAATTACTTGGCTATTTTCTCATTAAGGCTGTCTTCTCTCGTTTCTCAGCTCTTCTTTCTCTTTTAAGTTCTTCGTAATCAATTCCGTACATGAATCACGGCTGTCCTTTTAACCTTTCATTAATCAAAAACTGCTTATTCTCTTCAATTTTTAATCATGTCAAAAGCGATTTGCATGTGCCATGTCAAACAGATCCTCAAGTTTCATTTCAAAATCTGCTTCCTTTTTCTTATGAGTTTCAGATTACCTAACAGTGTGTTTTTTGTATTTGTCTCTGTTCTTTGTTCTTGTTGCAGTTTCTCATCTCCTGCGTTGGATTTCGTGCTTTTTCAGAAAGAACCATCACTTCCTGCAAAGCTAGTCTGACACTTTCACGGAAAATTAACTTCACCACACAGAGATTGAAAAATAATACTCTTAACACTTGCTTATTTGATGGCACTTTACATCTAGTTATATCATACAAGTAATAACCAAGTAAATATACCTTCTCAGATGACATTGTGTAATGAAAATTTGATGTCACTGCCCCTTTATCGAAAGCTGCTGCTGCTGTGCTCTCTTATTCTCTAACGAAAATCACGTCACTCTATGGCGTCACTCTTGGATACGACTCGGTTATGTTTGCATTCTTATTCAATATATGCTTGTTTTCATCATCAATGTACAGTATTTGCATATAACTTATATTTTGCCTGATAAATAAATATCATTGACTTTTCTTGTGATTTTATGATTTCTATTGTTCCAGGGGAACCCTTCCCTTTTCTCAGATTGAACTGCAATTTTACACAAATTTTTCTTTAATAAAATAGAACCAAACAAGGAGGTAGAACGACATCAATGGGGTTGAAGTTTTAGTAAACTTAGGTGTTCTTTGCGCCACCCTAATATATATATATATATATATATATATATATATATATAGATATAATATATATATATATATATATATATATATATATATATATATATATATATATATATATATATATATAGTTATATATATAAATAATATATATATATATATATATATATATAAATATATATATATATATATATATAGTATATATATATATATATATATATATATATATATATATATTTATATAAAAATATCAACATATTATTTAGATAAGAATTATATATATATATATATATATATATATATATATATATATATAAATATGTACATATATATATATATATATATATATATATATATATAGGGCAAGTATAGTATATATATATATATATATATATATATATATATATATATATATATATATATATATATATATATATATTCCCTACCCCTCTAAATAATCCTCTTGTCCTTTACTTCTTTTTAACCAAAACTCAGGTATTTGAGCGTTCTGATAGCAAACCCCTCTCTGTTCCTTCTTACCGCTTTTATCCTCAATTTTCTGTCAAAGGCGCTTGCTGTGCTTGTGCGCTTAAAGACGTTATTTGTTCACGTGTCTCTGATCTTGGAATCTTCCTAACTTTTTACCTTAAGACTAAAGCTATCCTTTCAGTCTACCACTAAATTCCTCTGCTTTATAAATCTGTTACTAACTCAACTTCAAAATCTAGAATCCAAAATAGAGCACATTTTCTTTTCTACTTTTTCTGAAATTACCATTCTTGGTGGTCTCAACGCTCACCACCACCAATGACTTTCTTCTAACCCTCAAGATTCAGTTGGTGAACTTGCCTACCCTTTTTCAATCCAGAATGACGTCAAACAGTTTGTGCTGATGCTTACTAGAATCCCTGATTGCCTTACAGTCAAATGTACCCAACATTCTGGAACTTTTCTTAATTTTCAATCCTTCTTCCTATTCGGTTAAACTTTTTCCTCCTCTGGGTTCCTTCGATCACCTTCTTATCTCCGCATTTTCTTCTATCTCGTCTAGCTTTCCGCAGTTATCTAGTCATCCACGTTCTACCACGGGAAAACGTTTTTGGAACCTAAATGTTACTTAATGTTCGGACCTGAGGTCGTACCTCTTTGATTTCCTATGGAATGATGACCTCATCCGTAGGTGTGTCCCTCGGAGTGTCCTGAGGTGATTATCTCTGGGATGGAGGCGTACATCCCTATTTACTTTCTTTTCGATTAAACCTACCAAATTTTGCTTTAAATTTGCTTCTTTTCCTATTATTTATCACAGGAACGCTGCTTTCAGGAAGTATCATTGTTTCAAACTCCAGGAACTCCAGCAAATCTGAACGCATTTCTGTTTTGACTGGAACTCCAACATTTCTGTTCTTATATGCAATAATCTTTCTGGTTCCTCCTCTTCCTGAGATTCACTACTAATATTGTTAACTCAATCTTTGCTTTTTCTTCTTTCACTCTTGCATCTTCAGACGGCACAACTGCCGTTTTATCTTCCTCTAAAGCTGAACTCTTCGCTCATATATTTATTTCTAATTCCATTTTAGACGATTCCTGTGGTGCTACACCATCTCAACCTCCTCCACCTCCTCCAACTCATTTATGCCTAACATTGTAATTTCTTATAAAGACGTTGTTTCCGGTCTCTAACGTCCGGTCCTGTTGGTATTCCTCCTGTGATTCTCAAACTCTGTGCATCTGTACTTGCATCCATCTTGGTAAACTATTTCGTCTCTCTCTATCTATTTTGGCCCTCCCTGCATTCTAGAAACATGCTCTAATTCAATCTGTGCCGAAAAAGTGGGATAGCTCTCAACCCTCAAACTATCGTCCAATTGCTTTAACTTCTACTAACTAAATATTTCGAATCTATCCTTACCAGGAAGATTTGGAATCATCTCAATCTTCAAATCCTCTCTCTGATCACCAGTATGGTCTTCTTAAGAAATATCCAACTAGCAATTTTCTCTCCATTATCTCGGATCTTAGTCCTCTATCCTTCTGTATATTGTTGAATCTTTTGCTGTGGAGGTAGACATATCAAAAGCCTTTGGTAGGGTGTGGCACAAAGCTCTGATTTCTAAACTTTCCTCCTTCGGTATCTATATTTCTATCTGTTACCTCTTCTCTGATTTCCTTTCCGGTCGTTCTATAGCAAACCTTTAAGATGGTCATCGTTCATTGTCTAAATCTATAAATAGTGGGGTTCCTGAGGGTTCTTTCCTATACCCAACTTTTTTTCCCCTTTAAATAAATGACCTTCTCTCTATTACTTCTTCACCTATCCACTCCTATGCCGAGGACTACACCCTTCTTCATTCATTTCATCTTAAAAGATGTTAGACCCACCAGCAAGTAGCTCAAACTGGGGTGGCGTTCTTGGAGAAACTAATATCTCATCTTTCTCAATATTTTAATTGGGGGATTGAGAACATGGCTATTTTCAATACCTCAAGCATTCCGTTCCTTTATCTAACTCGACATAGTTTTCCATTCACATTCAACATTTTCGAAAACCCACAACTAAAACCTTCGTCTGTCCTTAATATTCTTGGTGTTTTTTTCATGATCTTAATTGAAAGGATCATATTGCATCTCTTTCTAAACAAGTCTCTAAGATGTTCGGTATTCTGAGACATCTTACGAATTTTTTAAAGTCACTCCCAGTTGCTTTCTCTTTACAGAAGTGTTGATCGCCTCTGTATGGAGTATAACTCACACATCTGAAGTAGTTCCACTCACAAAGCTCTTCTTGAGAAGGTGGATCCTTTGTCTTTCCTCCTTATCAATTCTCCTACTTTCACTAAGTCTCCATCCAGTCTCTTTCTGCCCATCGAATTGTTGCGCCACTACCTTTATGGCTATAGCTATTACAACGGACAATGAGACTACTCTCCAGAACTCTCCAGTCGCATATCTCCTCCATTGAAAAGAGTTCGTGCAACATGTCTTGTTGCCCAGTTTCATCCATTCTCTCTACAACTCTCTAGTACCAGGCTTAACAGATTTGCTGAATTTTACATTCATACATGTATTCCAATGGAAAAGTCTGGAACAAACTTTCTTTATCTATTTACTCAACTACCTTTATCTTGCACACTTTGAATATCAGCCTTTGAATTTGACATGACTTGGGAATTTCCCTTAATTCTGGTGGAATTTGGTACGCCTCCGACTATTACTTATCAGTGGAGACGATATATATATATATATATATATATATATATATATATATATACAATATATATATATATATATATATATATATATATATATATATATATATATATATATATATATATATATATATATATATATATTAGAGTGGTTCTTATTAACATGACATGATAAGTAAAATTTTGCATTTCATTGCATGCACCACCAGGATATTGTTTCTCTTCACATAAAATGCACGTTCTCTAAATTGCAACTCGATAAATTAATAATAACATTTGCCACAAGCGACGAATATTTCATTCATGTCTGGCATATTTCAAGAAATATGTTATTAAAGAAATCAGATATTGTTTAGAAAATTTATGTTTGTATTTGCAAATTTGCATTTATTTTTTCAATTGAAACAGGTGTAAACTAAACGTTGGCTACTCTGATGTATTCTTAGATAT
>JABUQX010006370.1:20000-25000 GCA_015478945.1 Trachelipus rathkii | reverse complement strand
ACTTTCTTCGATTCTGTCACAAATCACAATTCACAATTTCAGTATGTCGTGAACCTTATTTGATAAAGGCAAACGAGTGATTTCTTTCTTAAGTTATAATTGTGTTGTACTGTGCATTTAAAGCAATATCATCCGCATCCAGTGCAGTTTGGTATTACCTCGATATTATTTCTAGTGATGGTACCAAATGTAAAATTTGCAATCCTATATTCTCAGAATCAACAACTCTTTAGATGAAATGAATAAAGCTCTGGTAAGAGTTGAGGAGGAAAGAAAAGAGAGTGAAAAAAACGATCTTCACCAAATGTTTCCAAAATAAAACAGATTACCTTGGAAATGGTTGTAGAAAAGATAAAGTTATGGGATGTAAACGATGCAAGAGTAAAAAGTGTGGATAGGAAAATTTCAGAACTGTTAGTTATGACAGATCTTCCCTTTTCTCAAGTGGAAAATATTTAATTAGTACAAGAGGATGTCCCACAGTATCCATTGCATCAAAGTAAATATTACAGAGATTTTATTAGCGAAAAAATGAATTACTCCTTTCAATCTTAAATTCTCAATATAATCAGCTATTAAAAAAATGGCTGAACTTTTTTTCACTACCGATGAATGATCAAATATTCAATCGAGAGTTTCTTTGTTATCTCTGACATGTCATTCCATTGATAGCAACTTTCAGCGACCAAATTTCGTGCTGTGTGCCGAACCTCTTTCAGAACGGCACACAGGTAACTATGCTAGTTTAGTATTTAATCGTTTGTTCTAGAAATGGAGTTTGTCGGTTGATGATGTTCATTTCTTCATGAGAGATGCTGATACCAATATAAAGAAAGCTCCTAATCTTTCTTGCGTCAATAACGTAATATGTGTAAGTCATCAGCTACACCTTACGGCCATTAAGCTTAATAACATCTCAAAAATCCGTTACTGAACTACCCCCAAAATGCATATAAATTGCAATACATTTCAGTTATTCAACAATGCCCCAAGAAGAATTCAAGATAATACAGGATATAATAAATGTTCCACAGTTTCCTGTAATACATGACGTTCAAACTCGATGAAACATCACTTGGCTTATGATGGAAAGAATGAAAGAACTAAATGAATCTCAATGTTTGTATGCTACTTCTAACGCCAAAATTGAGTCTTTTACACTTTATGATATTGCCCTTTTATCCAGCTGCATCACCTTACTCAAAACTTTCGAAGAAATTACCTAGAAAATCAGCAAAAACTCTTTTTCATTAGCAGACGTAATTCCTCTCATAACAACCCTTAAAAAATTAATTCCATTATCGGACGAAGATACTCATAAAATAAAAAAAATGAAAGATATTATATTTAAAGATATTGACAAAAGTTTTTCGTTTTACGGAAATTGATTTGTTTACTATAGCAACGTTTCTCGATCCGAGGTACAAAACAAAATTCTTTATTTCCCAGATTGTAACTGGCAAAGTTAAAGTAAACATATGGCGCAAACGCGAAGATGTTAAAAAAAGAAAGCATGAAAAAGGTCAAAGTCATAAATCAGCACTACCTTTATAAAATGATACAAAATCTTCAACAGATTCATCTATCAGTGAAGCAATGAAGTCAATATTAACTTCTAGTAGTGATGACGAAGAAGAAGAGCTCTCTAAGTAGTCATCAAACATCCCTGACCAGTACCGCAAAGAAAAACCTATCAATTTTGACGAAAATCCACTAGAATTATGGAGGATAAGTTTGGATAAGTATCCCGCACTTGCACAGTTTACAAGATCCTATATTAAGTATCCACAATCAAGTGTTACCAGCGAGCGCCTCTTTAGTGGTCTTGGTCTGAGTTATAACGAAAAAAGAAGCAAACTCTCTCCTGAGAGAGCTGAGAAAATATTGCTTTTAAAGTTTAACCTATCACTAATAAATTGTACATATTAATAATATATTTAATTTTGTTTATATAAGTACACTGAAATTTTTTTTTTATATCAAAATCCCTAATTCTGTCACTCATTGACCCAATCATGAATTATCATTTCCCAAATTAATTTAGTTGGACCTGATGTTATTCCTTAAAAACCTTATGTAAGTTGCTAATGATAATTTTTAAATTATATTTTAATCTTTAACGAAACTTCTGAATTTAATATTAATAAATAACTGAAATTGGAAGGAACTACTTCATGCCGCGTCGAAAATACTGATACGCTGTCGAATGATATAAATTTCATCAAACTACTTCATATAATATACTTTACATCGCATATGATATATTTAAATCGTAACGCAATACTATGAAATTATTTGTGCCAAAGTCTGCATTGTTTAAAATAGTTACCTATAAGACATTTTATTTTATTTTCCTTTTTAATATTTTACAATAATTTTTTTAATTAATAATGAGAAAAAGTATAAGTAAAAATTTTATATTATATCATATTAATATTTTTTTTTAACTTCGCTTTATATTAGTTATTTTTATTGACTGCCTAAGTTAAGCTAGCAAAGATCTTATTTTGTTAGTGTGGCATATATTGTTGTAATAATACCAAGGCCGTTTATTATATATATATATATATATATATATATATATATATATATATATATATATATATATATATATGAGAGAAAGAGAGTGAGTGAGAGAGAGAGTGTGTATGTATGTGGGGAGAAAAGAGAGAGAGAGAGAGAGAGAGAGAGAGAGAAATATGGAAGGAAAGAAGGGGATATATGGAAGGAGGTGGATGGAGGAATGGTGGTGGGAGCCCTTATCTTGGAAATGAAGAGAATGAAGGACTCACATTGTTAATGGCTAGGACTGTTACAAAACATTTAATAAACTATTTATGTTTAATTTAAAATAAGACGTGGATATCAGAAAGCATAATATTCATACTAGCATTAACATTCGCGAATATTAAAATAGTAAATATCTGAATTGCATTCGAATCATGAATTACTAAAAGAAAATATTCTCCATTTGCATACGTATTCAAGGAATTGAAAATTGGATTATCTGTTTATATTTGTAACATATATGTATATTTATATATATATATATATATATATATATATATATATATATATATATATATATATATATATATATATATATATATATATATATATATATATATATATATATATATATATATATATATATATATATATATATATATATATATATATATATATATTTATATATATATATATATATATATATATAGAGAGAGAGAGATTGAGAGTATATACATATATATATACATATATATATATATATACATATATATATGAAAGAAAGAGAGAGCAGCATATATATATATATATATATGTAAACATATTATTATATATATATGAGCATATATATATATATATATGAGAGAGAGAGAGAGAGAGAGAGAGAGAGAGAAAGAGAGTATAAACATAAAGAATAGTGGACACAGGGATAAAGGAAAGTGGAGGGAAAGTGGAATGGAATGGAATGGACAGGGTGGTAAATGTTCCAAAATTCTATAGGAGATACCTTTATGTTCAGCAATGCGAATAGAAAGACTACGAGTAGTCTTTCCTATGTAGGTGGCATCACAGTCACCGCACTTGTATTTGTATATCACTGATGAACATAAAGGTAAAGGAAGTTTATCTTTAACTTTGAAGAATTTTCCAATTTTATTTTCATTTGAAAAAGCTAATCTGAAGTTGAACTGGGTGTAATTTGATTTTAATATTCCTTTAATTCTGCGCTTAATTTCACAACTCATTCTCCCCATAAAAGAAAATTTCACATACAGAATTTCTTTTTTTACTGTTAATTTAGTGCAAGATATTTGATATTTTAACGAAAGTTGTTTCCTGAATATATTGTCAATGATAAAACCTGGGAATCCATTCTTTAGAAATAGCGTTTTTAGGAAGTCCAATTCATTCGAAAGATTAATATATGTAGATGAGATCTTGTAGCTCTATCGAAAAGCGTTTTAAGTAAATTATATTTATAAACATGCGGGATAAATGAATTGAATTTAGTTGTTAATCCTGTGAATGTTGGTTTCCTATAAACGCTAGTTTGAAATTTGTTGTTTTCCTTATATATTTTTACATCAAGAAATGCCAAGGAGTCTTCTTCTTCAATATCCACTGTGAATTTAATATTGTGGTGTTTAGAATTGATATACTGCAAAAACAAATCAATTTCGTGTCTGGATTTAAAAAAAAGGAGTCGTTTGTTGAAATTCTCTCTTATGTGCCGGTTTAAATTCTTCCGGGCATTCGTTAAGGCAAATAGATTCAAAATAGCACATGAAAATGTTACTTAGAGTAACAAACAAACAAACAAACAAACATGTGCTATTTTGAATCTGTAAACGATTTCGTAATTTGACACAGAATTTAATGTTTGCTCTCTGCTTAAAGTTGTCCGTTCTTGATTAACACTTTTTCCGACAACACGCAAGGAGAGTGCTAGAAAGTAGACTGAATTGTAAACACGGACACATGATTAGCATTGTCATACTGCTGCTGATACACTTCCTTACATGTCTGAGTACGCATTTCTCACAACACACGCTTATTACATTGTGAGATACGAGTACTAATCGGAATGTTCCGATATTTTTTGACTCTACCTCGTATATATATATATATATATATATATATATATATATATATATATATATATATATATATATATATATATATATATATATATATATATATATATATATATATATATATATATATATATATATTATATATATATATATATATATATATATATATATATATATTATATTAGGACATTTATTCCCTGCGAAGCTTCCCCGGACATATTTCTTATCCTGTTTCACCTTAATCTTCCATCGATTTTATCTTGCTAACACCTTTAATTTCCACTTATCCTTCCAGTATTTTGACCGAACGATCCACCTTTCTTTGTCTCTCTTCTTTCCTTTATCCCTCTTGCCTCCTAAACTTCTCCGGACCACTTTCGTTCTCCAGATGTCCAAAAC
>JABUQX010006370.1:7500-12500 GCA_015478945.1 Trachelipus rathkii | reverse complement strand
CAAACCATCTCAACGTATTTTCATTTATTCTCTCATTTAACCCTTTCTTCACACCACCCAACTCTCTAATGCGTTTATTCCTCACTCATTTTATCAATTCTTCTCACACCTAACAATCCCCCAAAACATTGTACTTTAGATCTATACCTCTTATTCCAGACCATAGTCTCACTATTATACATTAAGCCAGGTAACAACATACCCTCATGTAAGACTCTAGCGAACTCAAGACTTAGTCCCTTTACATCCACCAACGATATAATTGCACCAACCACCTTGCTGACATTCACAACATTCCTTCTACATTCTGCATCATCTGTTCCCTTTTTATCCAACATATGTCCTAAATATTTAAACTCAGACCCTTTTTCCAGCTGCTCACTATTTAAGATAACTTCACACCGAGGACGCTCCTCACTCACAACCATAACCTTACTCTTATGTACGTTTACTTTCAAATCCCTCCTTTTACACCCCTACCAAATCTCTCTACCAATGCTCTCAAACTCTCTTCAGATTCGCCACACAAAATCAAATCATTTTCATATAATAGGTATTGAACCCTCCACTCTCTTCCATTCTCCATCATTCTTACACCATCCACTGCCATTCCACCTCTAATTCTTTCATAACCCCATCCATATTCCAATTGAATAACCAAGGAAACATAACACATCCCTGCCTCACTCCGCTAATAATATTAAACCAATCACTTCCGAATATTTAATCTTACACACGCTTCGCTATCGTCATACATATTTTTGATTCCATTCAGAAGCTTACCACCATCATCATATTTCATTAAAACCTGCCATAGGGCTTCCCTATTTATCCTATCATACACCTGTTGCAAATCCATGAAGCCTGAATACAATTTATTCTTCTCCTTCCTCATTTTCCCATTCATTTGTTTCAATGTTAAGATTTGATTTACACATCCTTTACCGCTTCTGAACGCACCTTGTTCTTCATCAATCAGTCCTTCAGTAACTCGAGCACTCTTTCGACCAAAATATCAGCATATATCTTCCCTACAAACCCCAATAAACTAATTCCCCTATAATACTTTATCCCTTTACCCTTATATAAGAGTACTGTTATTGCCCGCCTAAAATCCCTCGGAATTATACCCTTCATAAACTATTTGTTAAACAACTTACAAATCAAGTCAATCACCATCTCGCCTATATAATATATATATATATATATATATATTATATAGATATATATATATATATATAATATATATATATAATATATATATATATACTATATATATATATATATATATAAATATAAATAAAATAACTTTTATATCGTAAATGGAAATTTATTAGAATACATATATAAAAATAATAATATCAATACCTGGAAAATGATTAAAAAATGGAAATATATGTAAGTTAAGAAATGGGCCAAAAGTATTGCAAGTACTTTCAATTTTCAAGCACAAAATTTGCAAGTCCAAGTACAAGTACAAGTACACTGGGTTTTAGATACTGCAAGTACAAGTGCAAGTAAAAGTACTCCAAAAAATGTACTTAAGTACAAGTACAAGGACTTGTTCTTGAACCCAGCCTGATATATATATATATATATATATATATATAGATATATGTATATATATATAATATATATATATTATATATATATATATGATTATATAATATATATATATATAAAATATATATACATATATAATATATATAATATATATATATATATATATATATATATTAATAGATATATATATATAATATATATATATAATTATATATATATATTTTATTTCAGTATATATAATAAAATTTTATATATAAATATGTAATATATATATATATATAATATATAAACACAAAAGATTATTAATGATGGGTATATATTTTTAGTAGGCATCATATAACGCCACTTTTTACGCCAATTTTAAGCTCACAAATAAATTTATTTATATTTTTTTTTTCGCGAAAAATTTTCCACCAATCTGAATTAAATATTATTTTCACTTTTGAAGTCATATTAAATTAAAGAAATATAATGTTATGAATATATGAATGACTGCTAAAATAAGATGGGTTATATAATATATATTATAGTTATATATGATATATATATATATATATATATATATATATATATTATATATATATATAAATTATATATATAGTAGGTATAGTATGTATGATTATATATAAATCATCTTTTTTGCATCAGTCATCATCATAATCCATCATCATCATCCACCATCATATCATCATCATCATCATCAATTTCATCATCCATCATCATCATCATCATCATCATCATCATCATCATCATCATCATCATCATCATCATCCACCTTCTTTCCATAAAACTGAGGGTAAAGTGCGTGACATGCACCGGAGAGAGAAAAGAAGATTATGACCCAAGTCGAAATCAAAGCCCAGCTTTCCCGCACCCTTTACACATATTAGTGAAAACTCGTTGCGATCAGAAAATCCACCTTAGAGCTTCAAGGGACCACAACGGACCCTCACTATGGTATCTCGTCAATGTGTGGTTCATACCTTGGCCCAGGTGGGCCACAACCATGGCCCCTCACAAAATCCTGCCATTCACTCGCCTCTGCCAAGCTCACATTTCTCTCCTCCAAGCATTCCTTTACTGACTCAATCCACTTTTTCTTCGGTCTCCCAGCCGGTCGGCTCCCAACACACTCACCAGTACACATCTGCTTAACAAACCGACTATCATCCATTCTTTCCACAAGACCAAACCATCTCAACGTACTTTCATTTATTCTCTCATTTATTCCTTCCTTCACACCACACAACTCTCGAATACGTTCCCTCTTCATTTTATCAATTTTATCAGATTGTCTATCTGAACACATTGTACTTTAAATCTATACCTCTTTTTCACACAATAGCCTCACTACCATAGATTAACACAAGTAACAACATACCCCTCATGTAAGAGCCTAGCGCACTCAAGACTTAGTCCCTTTACACCAATCAACGATTTAATTGCACCAGCCACCTTAATGCCATTCACAACTTTCCTACTACACTCTGCATCATCCGTTCCCTTTTCATCCAACATATATCCTCAATATTTAAACTCAGACAATTGTTCTAGCTGCTCACCATCTAACATAACTTCACACCGAGGACTGTCCTCACTCACAACCATAACTTTACTCTTATCTAGGTTTGCTCTCAAACTCTCTTTAGATTCACCGCAAAAAAACAAATCATCCACAAATAATAGGTTGGGCACCCTCCACTCTATTCAATTCTCCATCATTCTAACACAATCTCCTGCTACTCCCCCCCTCTAATTCTTTCATAACCCCATCTATATATAATTTGAATAACCAAGGAGACATAACACATCGTGCCTCACTCCGTTATTAATATTAAACCAATCACTTTTGACACCATTTATTCTTACACATGCTTCACTATCGTCATATATACTTTTGATTCCATTCAGAAGCCTACCACCATCACCATATATCACTAACACCTGCCAAAGAGCTTCCTTGTTAATCCCATCATACGCCTGTTGCAAATCCATAAAACCTAAATACCTAAATACAATTTTTTTCCCTCATTTTTTTCAATCATTTGTTTTAATGTAAAGATTTGATCAACACATCCTCTACCACTCGTAAACGCACCTTTTTTTCACCAATCAGTCCTTCAGTCACTCGACTCACTCTTTCGACAAAAATACCAGCATATATCTTCACTACAACACTCAATAAACTAATTCCCCTATAATTCCTAGAATTGCCTTTACCTTCCTTTCACTTATCCCTCGAAACTATACCCTGTATAAACGCTTTGTTATGCAACTTCTAAATGCAATCAAATACCATCTCGCCACCACTCTTGATCATTTCACCAGTAATTTCATCAATACCTGCAGATTTAGCATTCTTCATCTTTCTTACTCTATCCATTACCTCCACCTTACTAATGATCTCATCCCCAAAATATTTATTTCTTCTTTCACCATCGAATCCACACACATTTACTATCATCTCTTCATTACTGCCAATATTATGCAGATTTTCGAAGTGTTACTTCCACACTCCTTTTACATACATTCATCAGTTACGAAAGCACCCTCCCTATTCAATATTCTATGGAGATTCCCCTTATTCTCATTCTTAACCTTTCGCATTTCCTTCCAGAAGAACTTTCCTATTCCCTTGTAAGTCCTCCTTATAAACTTCATTTATCTCTTTTTTTCCTCCTAACAACATAGTATTTTGGTATTCTTTTTTCCTCCTTATATAATTCCAAACATTTTTTTTTTGAAACTTCATCATTGGCTTTCAGTACATTCAACTACGTTTCTTTTTTAATTTTAACCGCTTGCTTCACCACTTCATTCCACCACTCACTGTTAACATTCTTACTTCCTACCTTAGCACATCCACATACTTCCTTTGCACTGCTAACAACTGCTTCCTTCATTTGCCCACAGATTTGTTCAATTTCAACTTGTTCACATTCAAACTGATTTACTGCGAGCGCTCATTAAATACTACGCTTATTAACCTGTTCACTTAAAATTCTCACTCTTAATTCTACCTACTTCTTTCCTTATAACCTTCCTCTCCATCTAAGCTCCCACTAACTTAATTTTACATATACATCTGATAATCACATTCCTAACCCCCTCACTGATTTACCATCCAACACATACTTCAACATCTCCTTCAGGAAAACACAAAACCAGTCGTACTTTTCACTTCGATACTATCTCTACCTACACCAATTCTAGTATACTTAGGAATACTCTTGTGTTTAATAAATTATTGCGTTACACATGACCTCTCTCCTCACAGAAATGCAATTCACCTTCCTACCATATATATATATATATATATATTATAATAGATATATATAATATATATTTATATTAAATATATATATATATATTAGTATATAGTATATATATATATATAATATATATATATATATTAATATAAATATATATATTATATA
>JABUQX010006369.1:102500-116041 GCA_015478945.1 Trachelipus rathkii | reverse complement strand
CTATCTCATGAGAAATTAGAAAGCTAAATATGCTATAACATCCCTTAAAATATAAAACTAACCTATTCGTTTATGATAGTATCTAATCAAAGGGGACACATATAAGTACCAAGATTGGTATCACTATTATATATATATATATATATATATACTAAATTTTTGTCACTAAATATATCCACAATTAAATCACACTAATTTATTGGTTATCCTGTATAAATTATTATCAATTGTCATGACGACTCTCTTTGATAGGCCTTCAAGGCCGAGTTTAATATACACTTTTATTAGGTGAGACTAATTTTTTAACTCAACCACAGATTAGATTTGAAGTTCACAAAAACACTATCTCTATTATGTCTGATACAGCTTACATATCTATGCCTCTCATTCCTATATACCCACAACGTAAAAGCCTTCCTAAACCTCAAGTAAATCACAACACTTCCTTGCCTCTCTACCCAACAGATACAAGCTTTGCAAATGATTTAATGATTGACACTGATACTACATATAAACTATCTATCATCAAAAATGTCACACTAGACCCATACTCTAAGACCACTCTATCTGTAAATGCTCTCTCCTTAGCACATACCCCCCCCCCCTGACCGTCTCATTTTGACTTCGGAAAAGTCGTTTCTTCACAATTGTATATTTATTGGAAGTGTTATGAGCACGGTTGACCAGGGTCAAGTTCTCTTAGATATTATAAATATTGTTTATGAGACAAACAGTTATGCAAGCTATATGAGGCCCGAAGCATCCACATTATATTCTTAAGATTATTAGTCAAACTATTGCTCTCCAGCCCGCACGTTAACCTAACTATCTCTAATTTATCATGTTTTTTTTTTATATTGTATATTATAATATTTTATCTTTTTAACAAGTTGTCACCCACCACTCCAACGGCGAAGGCCCTATTCAAGGAGGGGGTGTTGCACCGCCTCAGAAGTCACACTTAACGCAAATTAAGCAGATGAACACAGACGCAGGCTTTGAAGTGAGGGAGATTAATTTCAGCAGGAAACACAGAAGATGGAAGAGAATTCCACAGAACAGAGGTGGCAGGGAAGAAGGAAGCACTGCAGCGAACTAGCCTGGAGTAACCAATATCCACACGCAATCAAACTCCTTTTTGACAACAGCAAATCCCCTCTTTACGCTAGATACTCCTTTTGAAACTTCGCACGTCAATCTAGCCACCTCCTCTAAAGGTCTTTCTGCAGCGCAACTGCGTAAAACATATAAAGAAATCGTTCAAGAGTCTTTTAAAAATGAAGAGGATGAGTGTGCAGCGCTTACAGAACCGAATCAACTAGAAAACTTGTTGGACCTTCTCATGTCCTATAAAGACATCATCGCTTTAGAGGATGATGAGGTGCCTATCTGTCCCTTAATGAAATTCAAAGTGACCCTCAAAGATGACGCCCCAAAGGTACTGTACAGGCCCCAGTACAGACTACCCCACCGCTACCTAAAAACTATAGAGGAATGGGTGCAAGATTCTCTACGCAAAGGCTACATAAGACCCATTTCAAGCGAACACTCGGCACCTCTCCTAATCATTCCAAAGAAAGACGGGACGGCAAGAGTGGTAGCCGACTATAGACTCTTAAATTCGCATACCATTTTGACCAGATTCCCTTTGCCTTGCATTAATGATATTTTAAGCTCTTTGGGAAACAGCTCCATCTTTACCTCCCTTGACCTTAAACAGGGCTACACGGCGATGGAAATTGAGAAAGAAACTCAACCGCTCCTTGCATTTAGAACTACTAGAGGGCAGTATTGCCCAACCCGTTTGAATTTTGGATTAGGCAATGCACCTAGTGCTTTTGCAAAGCTAATGGAGTTATGTTTACATCATCTCTTAGGCGACGCCTGCAGAGTTTTCCTCGACGACGTTCTTATCATGGGAACTTCTCTAGAAAACCATCTTGAAAACATAAAGAAGGTCTTTGATGCATTTCGGAAAAACAGGCTAAAAATGAAGCTTTCGAAGTGTAAATTTTTAAGAACCTCCCTACTTTTTCTCGGTTTTAAAATATCCCAAAATGGTATTAGCCCAGATCCCATAAAGCTTAAAACTCTTACAGCTTTCAAACCACCCACCAACGTCTCAGAGACGCGCAGTTTACTAGGTTTTCTAAATTATTTTTCTCACCTTCTGGAACATTACTCAGAAACTATTAAGCCAATTACACACCTCGTCAAAAAGAACAGCACTTTTTTCTGGGGTCCCGAGCAAGCTGAGGCTTTTGAAATACTTAAAAACAAGTTATTGTTACAGCCACAGTTGTGTTACCCAGACTATACCAAACCCTTTTTCATCAACACGGACGCCTCAAATATTGCTCTGGGAGCTGTTTTATTCCAATTAGATGAAAACAATAAGGAGAAACCCCTCTCCTTTATCTCAAGATCCCTTTCTAAAGCGGAAACAAATTATCATACTCTGGAGTTGGAAGCTCTGGCGATTGTGTTTGCACTGCGCAAATTCCGTAACACCATTTTTGGTTACGAGGTGACTATCATTACCGATAACCAACCTTTGATTCATCTCATCAGACACAAACAACTCTCTGGGAGACTCGAGCGGTGGAATTTATATATCCAACATTTTAATCCTACAATAATTTATAAACAAGGAAAACTGAATGTAGTTCCTGATTACTTAAGCCGAAATCCCCCTCCTCTAACGTACACGCTCACTCAAAACTCAATTCTCCCAAAAACAAGCTTTCATCTAACAAAAGAAAACTTTGTGAGAGAACAAAAGGCCTGCGATAGACTGAAAGATCTTTATGATTTTGCCAAGCCTCTACTCTCTCACAATAAACCTCTTCAGCACCAGGACGTTACGGCTGACACTTTTCCGCACGTCCTCATTGACGATATTTTACATTATGAGATCAAACAAACACAAAGCACTCGCCGACACACCCATGTGCATTCACTGGACCTCTCTAAGTCGAATCACCGTGAATCATTCATGATTCCTCAATATCTGTATAATTCATTGCGATGCTATGATATATCACTAAATATATGACAATCAATGCAGTCAAAACTCATCGAAAAAGTGTAGAGAGGTGCCGAAAGGTTGTGGAGAAAATCTAATGCAGATAGGTATTAGAATATTCTGCAGGTATAGTTATCTTACCTAAGAATATTCCTAATTAACGTACTAATTAGACTAACATGGCTGTAAATCTAGCAATAATCTTGAGTCTATACAATTCTTCTCGTAGTGATCCTACTTAATCTAGTCTACATCATAGTCACGTAATTACATATCTGAGGTACTATCTATCTATCTACCTATCTAAATGCTACAAGCCAAAGATTGCAGAAATAAAGAGTTACCCTCTCGCTAGACCATTCTCACGAGTCAACCTCTTCACATTCTCTGATAGTCGTCATTCGAGTCTCTCATATACTCTATCTTTACTAACTCCTGACATTAATCTGAGATCTCATAATGGGCATATTGTCATTATTGGCATAATCGCGTATACTATGCGTATCGTATACCTACATCCTGAATCGATATCTACGCTATGGAATCTTACACTAGTTACCTTCACATTCAACTCACCATCTAATCTAGCCTATATACTGAATTCTATATCGTAATCCTAAACTAAGTGCCCATATTTGCGACTATGCATAAGTCTAATGTTATCTAGATACTATCTATATACTGTCAGTACTATATACTAGTACTCGATCTACCTGAATGCTACTGATCTAAGTGTTCCACTCATCAACGTATGCTGACTTTATCTATCTACTCATGTATACCTAAACTACATCTACTTACTATTGTTTCTACCTCATATGGAATAATCTTTCTACTCATATGCTATAGGTATGGGTATTGTTATAAAATCAACATGTCTATATAAACTCTAATCTATCGAGTACTGATCTCAGATTATCACTGTACATGAAGCTAAATAACGGATCACTCGGAGAGAGAAAATGTTTGAAGTAATGTGCAAAATCATTTGTAAGACAATACTAATGTTATCAACTGAACCACACACAGATTGGGGTTAAATTTAAATCCCCTTTCCTCATAAATGCAATATAATTATCCATCATATTTAACTCTCTATCGGTTGCTACCCCACATTTCTTATTGTACATGTACATACAATTAACGCCATTCTACATTGAGTGGAATCTTTCCATATTACATCTCTCCTTTTATATAATAGGATCTGAGAACCATCAAACCTATATTCAACAGTTTACTATCAATAGACCCTTGCTAGAATAAGGGCTAATCTCATTTCGAGACCCTAAAGTGAGCTCGTCCAATCAATACTTCTCAAGTACAAGAAACATACAACACAAAATGAAATTAACAACATATAATATAATGATGGCATACAACATCAAAATCCTTCACACGCATCACGTTCACAGAGGAATTTTTTAGCGAAATTATCTGGTAAGTTTGTTAACATTGTGTATATTAACATGAGTCGACAGTCGCACACAAATAGGGTGTTCGAAAATTGGAGTTTATTATACTCGGAGAAGAATGCGATTTATCCGCGTCGTCCGGTGTGGTAGCGTCTCTATCCACAAGAGGTTCCTATGACATTTTTTTCCATATAATGTTTTATCTTGATTCACATAATGTCAATATAAAAATCAACTCTTTTCCATTATGAACCACATGATCTGATATATATTTATTGTGCGCATACGAGAAATCAAATCATATAACATATATACCCATAAGAGAAGTGAGACTTTGAAGATGAACAGTGTTTTGAAGACAATTCCTGATATCTGAACATATCTTACGCCTCTATATGTTTTTTTAAACCAAAACACCTGAATAATAAGTGGACGATCTCTAGGTTCATATCCTGACAATCCCAACTAAGGAAACCCACAATCGACTCAATATAAAAGTTTTCAATAATAAAATTCAAACACTCGCCCGCTCCCCGACCATCCCCCCAACAAATTACCTGCAAATAACTCATATCTAGAAATATAGAAAATTGACCAAAGGCAACCTAATAGTCGCCCCAACAACCAATTTCGTCAATTTCTCTATCTAGAGAAGTAGAGAATCAAAGTTCACTCAATCTTCTTGTTCAATCAGCACTACTTCTAACTGAGTGGAATTCTTTTGTTACCCTCCCCCCCCTCTTCCCCAACCTCAATCTGATTCACCTCCCCTACCTCAAACTTCTCATCATCTCTCATTTATTTCCTCCTCCTTCACCATCTTCCCCTTCACCTAGTTCGCATCTACCACTTCCTTCCTTCAACTTCTCACTCAACTCCCCCAACTCAATCTCATTCAAAACCTACCTCCCACGCCCACCTACCAAGCCCAAGGAAAAACTTCTTTTTCTCCCCCTCCCCTCCAAAGAGAATGTCCTTTAAAGGTTTTCCCTCCACCATACCCCCTAGATTATCTTTTGATGAATCTCCACCATCACAACCTTCAACACCTCACATTCAGCCTTCAGCACCTACCTTACAGCCTTCAGCAGCTACAAGAGTCAACCTCCAACACGCACCCCATTACACCAAATATCACTTCAAAAGTAGCCATATCCGATTTCAACACCACATCCACCGTCCACCACCTCCACCCTAGGTACCACAAGAACCTTTACAACCTACCCCATCATTCCCACTACCTTCTCCTCAAGACACAATTCCTATCCCCCCATCCACACCTAGAAATACATCACCTCCTTCTCCACCAGATAACAGATCTAGAGATCACACCTTTGTCCCAAATTTCCCAATGAGAAACACAAACATCCCTCATCCCATGGCTTTAAGGGACAGACAACAAAGAACAATAACTAGAGGTGGCAGGCAATATTATTTACCACCACAACAAAATATTCCTCGAGGTAGAGGTTTTCCACCAAGACATCACAAGCCATGAATAGTTATTTGGTTTTCTTTTCAAATCCCCCAAGGGGAGAACAATTTATACATTTACACCAACGTATAAATATAAAAACATATTAAAAATAGACATTTTAAATATGCAAAATAGGAAAAGTTAAACCCATTTTCCAAGTAATAAGATACTTTTTTTTTAACAACAAAATATTGAAACAAAAACCATCTCTCATAAAATTTTTCATATATCTTCTCACAGGAATCATGCATGTAATTTGGTTCTTCTTCCAAATAATATTATCAACTTCCTTCGCTCTGGAAAAAGAAAACAAATATGAAGTACACCCAGGATTCATAGCAAAACGAATAGGACAGATCAAATTCATCACTTCCTATCTAGAAATACACACAGACATAAGATGTACAACAGAAATTTTCCAACAAATACAAAGGGTAGTAAGCAAAAATAATAACTTAACATCTATTTATATTCCTTATTTGCAAAACCGGTATAGAAGTAGATTTTACCAAGATGAAAATAATACCTCCCCAGAATTAAGTTATATAACAAGGTTATTGGACGAAAGTCAAAAGAAATTCTTAGCTTTGTCAAAAGATCCCTGGGTTCTATCTCATGTAAAAACTCAGCCTTCAGCACACCCCAGGAAAATCAAAAGAGGTCTTATGGACATAGGCGGTTCAGCTTTGCAATACCTATTTGGAACCGCCACCATGAATGATATCCAAAAGCTCAAAACAAGAATAGATATGTTACAAGATACACGAACCCACTTGTATAATTTAAAAGAACAAATTCATAATAATACCAACACCTTAACAGCCATAACAGATAACCTAACAGCCATAACAGATAACCTAACAATCATCTCAAAGTACGTAAATTCCTCAATTTCTTCAATAGAGCTTCAACAAGAACTCTTAAAGTTAAACATTTACCTCAACTTAGAAAAGACCATCTCAGATAATATATATAATCTTATTAGGACAGTTCAGAACATTTGGGAAAACGCCAAAACACATAACACTCCCCTAAATTTGTATTCATATGACATCATACTTGAACTTATTCAAAACAGCAGCCAAACTCTACATCACCAACCAATACTTCCTCTCAACCGTGAAACTTTCTACCAATTTCTTACTTTCTCCTGGTCTTATATCCAAGAAAATCACCCCTACATATTATCCACCATCATACCCTTCTCCGAAGAAACCCCTTATGAAACTTTCAACATCATCCCATTTCCAACACCTTTCAATGATACTTATTCTAGAATCATACTGCATAACCCCTATCCATATTACTTTTTAAATCATAAAACATTAAAATTTACCTACAGCACAAGTCTTTCAGAAGATATTTGCAAGCACTCAAACGATAATTACATTTGCTTTCCTTCAAATCTTATACATCAAATAAATTATCAAGATTGTATCTTGTCAGCCTTACTTTCTAAACCCAACACCACATTCTGTAACTATAATGTCTATCCTTACCATTTACCTTACACTCTTAAAGTTGGAAACTATACTCTTTAATCTCCTTCCCTTCTCCTATAACCGCTTCTATCTCTTGCCCTATGAAACAGCCAAATTTAGGCACTGGTGCATTATTCTCCCTCTTCCAAGGATGCACCCTGGTATCTGAGAATTACTCTTTCAAATACCCTCCACACTCCTCCTTGCAGACCAACTGGCTTTCAAGAGAACCTCAGTTTCTGGAACACCTAGAGACATCTCATGACTTCCTTCCAAATATAACTTCTTTCACTTCAAAGTTGAAATTAAAATCTATTCATCCACATTGGGACGCTTCGTTAGATAACATAAACAAAACTTTACGGACTCAGGAATTAATCAACATCCATTCATTTTCCATATCTGGTTTTTCCATTTTTATTGCTATTCTCTGTACGGTAGGAATTTACTACTTTTACATGAAACTCCGTCCGATTCAATCCGCTCCTGCAGCTCCTCCGGCAGCCCCTTCAGTAGTACCGAGTATCCAATACACCGTCCTTCAGAGAGCTCCAATACCAGAACCTAAACCAACTTCCACCAGTGTATCCCGCAATAGAGCCAATCTATTCAAACCCGTCTGCCAAAATAGCTTAATAAAATTTTTTCGGCAAAGGGGACTCTATACAAAAAAATTATTTTTGCATAGTTAATTTTGAAGGAAAAGATTTCTTTCCTTCAAAGCATAATATTTTTTTATTTATATATATAAAAATGATATAGATAAATCTCAACCCCCCCCCTTCATTTGTCTTCCCGTTTTTTTTGATTGGCTAGTAAAGCGTCGCCCGTTACTTTCCCCATTTCCCCACGTAGATCTCAAAGCCTTTGTTTATTGAGAGACTCCCCCAATTTTAAGGGAATACCATCTCCACCCCCCCCTTTTTATTTTCCACACGCCGGCAAAACCTTTCGCCATGAGAAATCACTTTTTTTACACGTGAGTTCTGTACAGATGTGTTTTGTTCCACTTCCCATATTTTTGCGTTCAGCTGGTAAGTCCTACTTTCTTGCACATATTATTTATAAATTCTTACAAATTTCAACTTTACAGGAAAATACATTTAGGAAAGGTTTGGTTAAAAACAAAATTTACTACAATATCATTTTTTGGTAGTAACTCAGGCCTAATCGTTATTCGGGGAATATAGGCTAATGTTAGCATTCTGGTTTGCTCCGTGTTTTTCGTGGGGCCTAATACTGGAATGAATAGGTGTTGTGAAAGTTTTTTTTTTAGTTATTATTATAAATAGTTATATTTTCTTTTGAACGCGAATGAATAGGTGTTGTGAAAGTTTTTTTTTATTATTTATTATTAATTATTCCATTAGTATCATAAGCTATTTTATTATTATTTCTCTTTATCTTAACTTGGGTATCTAGACCCGGTGAAAAAAGCCCTGTTGGCGAAAAGTTTTTATTAGTAGTATTATTATTTAAAGCTTACTAAAAATTATATTTTTTGAAATCACATTTTCAAATAAGTCTAACAATCTTATTTGAAGGTGACCTTCGGAGGAAGGCGCCTCAGGGTCATGTCCAAATTTTCCAAAGTTACTTTGAGGACTTTAATATTTGATTTCCTCTCAAAGTGTACATCAGTTATGTATTACCATTATTATATTATTACTATTTTATCTGAACGCGAATGTGATCTGAAAGTTATCTTTAAATTATTATTATTATTATTATTATTATATTTTTATATCATTCTGTTTGGTACACTAATATTATTATTATTATGACTGACTGAGTTTTGAACAGTATTTTGAGTAGATGAGTTTTCAAAAGTATTAATATTATTTCGATTTCTAACACGTTGATATTCGGTAGAGTTTAATAAATATATATATTTTAGGATGACGCCCTCAAATAAACCTAAAAAGTTTATTTAGAGAGTGAGCTTTCGGATGAAGTCGCCTGCATCCCAGGCACGATGGTTTTTAATTTTTCTGAAAACTCCTAAATTTGGGATATCAAAATTTGATTTACTTCCTAAAATTTTAATATTATTCTGTTTGCTGGCGTAATTATAATTATTATTAATATTTTTATATTATTCTGTTTTGTACGCTCTCCCAAATAAACCTAAAACATTTATTGGGTAGCGATTTTTCGGAGGAAGGCGCAGGCCTTACCAACATGAGAAAGTCGCAGGCCTTACATACAGGAAATTTTAATTTTTTAGGCCTCCCTTGGGAAAAAAAAAAAAAAAAAAAAAAAAAAAAAAAAAAAAATAAGGTTTTTAATATTGTATTTTCTATAAATTTTCAGGAGGGTATTATTATTTTTGAATGTATATTATGCAATCAATTTATGTCTTTAGGATGGTATTCTTTTTCTTTGAAATATTTTTAATATTGTATTTTTTTATAAGGTTTTCAGGAGGTATTATTATTTTTGAATGTATATTATGCAATCAATTTATGTCTTTAGGATGGTATTCTTTTTCTTTGAAATATTTTTAATATTGTATTTTCTATAAGTTTTCAGGAGGTTATTATTATTTATGAATGTATATTATGCAATCAATTTATGTTTTAGGTTGGTAATCTTTTTCTTTGAAATATTTTTATAAATTTCTAGGGTGTATTATTTTAAATACATTTTTTTATTTCTCTCTGAGTTTTTGAGAGATGCATTATTTAAGTTTGTATGTATATATTTTTTTTTCTTTTGAATACATTTTAATAGGTTTTTCCCTCCGAGTTTTGAGGGAGGTATTATGTAAGTTTTTTTTTTTTTACATTTTTAAGGTTTTCCTCATCGTATATGAGAGGGTGGTATGTACACTAAGAATGAAGATTTAGGTTGTGTTTCATAGGAGGTTGAAATTGGTATATCCTCCTTGCAATAAAATGGTCATTTTATACGCTATGATATGTAATGCAGTTTTATGTAATTTATTATTAACCACGTTTTGAATCTTACCCTCTATTTTTGAATCACGTTTGATGTTTCATCTAAGTTGTGTATTATATTGTTAACACCACTTTTGCATACATGCCTATTTATCCTTTTATAATAATCCAGGTTGAAAAATTTATTTGTGTAAATTTTATAATAAATTTCTTCATACTTTTTTTTTTGTAACATTTCATGTTTGAATCTATTTTTTTGTTTTTATTGATTCCACTCTTTTGTATATTTTTAGGCAATCGAGGTTGTGGTTTGAAAATAAACATTATTGGAAAAGTTGTTGTTTGTTTGCGCTATTAACCTCAAGGCATCATTAGAAGTAGATTTGGGAATAGTATATATATAGTTATTATATATATAATATATATATATATAATAATATTATATTATATGTATAATATATACAATATTTAATATATACTAATATATAATATATATATATATATATATATATATAATATAGTATATATATTATATATATTATAATATTTATATGAATATATATAATATATACGGCATATTAATATATATATATATATATTACTACTATATATATATACTATATGTATATATATATATATATATATTATACTATATTATATATATATATAATATATAATATAAATATTGTGTATTATCTAAAATATATATATATAATATATATATATATATATATATATTATATATATATATATATATATATATATATATATATACTATACGGCATAATATATATATATATTATAATATATATATATAATATATATATATAGTATATTATATAATATTTATCAGTATATATATATATATATATATATATATATATATATATAATTATATATATACTAAGACTGCAATAAAGTTTTAATTTACTTTTACCAAAATGCACAAAAAAAATCAAGGCACTAAATCTTTGCAGCACGATGAAATTCCTGTCCACAAAAACCAATTATTTTTTGCATAATATTACAAATTTTCTGTTCAAATAATTTTATACTACCTTCATATATTATATATATATATTATAGGTATATATTATATATATATAATATATATTATATATATAATATATATATATATACGTATTATATATATATTATATTATATAACTATATATATATATAGTATATATATATATATATAATATATATATAATATTAATAGTATATTATATATATATATATCATATATATATAAATATATATATATATATCTATATATCATATATATATATTATATAATATATATATATATATATATATATATATATATATATATGACCTGTTATGTTTTACGACTCCGTCAGTTTATATTTTTTTTTTTTTCATATATTTCGAGTATATGATCCTAACAATCAATTTAAGTGGTGACGAACATGATTCAAAAAATATATAGGAACCTGTTATGTTTTTTACGACGTCCGTTCAGTTTTAATTTTTTTTTTTTTTAAAACTAAAAGGAAATACCCAAAGGTAAACCGCAAGATGGGCAGGAGTCGGAGTCTCTTCGGCCTTTCGCGAACGAACGGGGTAACTAACTATTTTCCCCCCCTCCGGGGATGGTGGGAGGGTCTCCGGAACACCCGCTCTTTGGTATTTGGGTGTCGCCGGGGTTCCTCCGCTTCTCCCCTACGGGGTATGGAAAACGTCACCCCCCTCTGTCCCCCGTCGGCTCGAGCCCCCTAATTTTTATTTTTTTTTTTTATTTTTTTTTTTTTACAATTTTTTAATCAAACTTTATATGATTTGATTCTCAAATATGTAATGTTTATTCTGTAAGTGTTTTAATTTCGAAATATTTCATATTTGATATTTTTTTTTCAACATTTTGTAATAACCTTTATATGCTGATTCCAATATTGTATTGTTTTTTCTGTAAATCTGGTAGTTTTTAAGATATTTTAATTGGTGAAATTTTTTATATTTTTGTAATTCTTGAAAAAATTATTTAAAATAATTTTATTTTTGAATCATTTCCGTCACCACTTAAATTCATTGTTAGTATCATATACTTGCCAATATTTAAAAAAAAAAAAAAAAAAAAAAAAAACTGACGGAGTCATAAAAAATATCAGGTACTATATATATATATATATATATATATATATATATATATATATATATATATATAGTATAGCATATATATATTAATAATATAGTATATATATATATATATATATATATATATATAGTATATATAGTATATTAATATATATAGATGCTCCCAAAAAGGGCCATCACCCGTCAGTGGGTGGACTAGCATCTACTTTCTTCTGGCTTCTAAACTTTTACTATAAGAGTTTTCTAAAAAAAAAATCATGCTGCTTCTCAATATATATATATATATATATATATAACCTCGCTAAAGTAGGATGTAAAATTAGCACTTAATACCCTGTCAATGGGACCCTTCGAGGAAGGTGGTGATTCGAAGTTAGGCGTATATAGGAGAGAAAGAGAATAGCTTGCATTCTCACCCCCCCCCCCCCCCCCCCACCAGTCTCGAACCCTGCGCCTTCTCTATTGCAAGGCGAATGTTCTTCCCCTGACCACTAGTATAATATTATATATATATATATATATAATATAAAAATATACAATATATATATTATATATATATATATATATATATATATATACATAGGCGAATATATATAATATATATATATAATATATATATATATATGCAAAATACCCCCAACCCTTTTTCACACAAAAAAAAATCGGGAGGGGTACAAGAATGCCAAGGAAGAAATGCACCCCGATTTTGGCACAGGGCCAAGAATATCTTTGCAGTAGTTTCTCTCTTACTTTTTTTTACTCACTTTCTCTTCAATACGTTGCAGCCCTCTTCTCTTTACATCTCTCTCTCTCTCTCTCTCTCTCTCTCTCTCTACTCTTCTCTTCTCTCTCTCTCTCTGCTCTCTCTCTCTCTCTGGCTTCAACACAATCCAAAACTACAGACAAATGTCATAATTATCTTACTAGAAGGCTTAGGTCGTTTCCTCGCGATGTAATAATAATAATAATAATGAAATTTAGTATTCAGTATATCCAATGATAAAAAATTCTCTCTCTTCTCTCTCTCTCTCTCGCTCTCTCTCCTCATACTCTCTCTCTCTCTCTCTCTTCTCTCTCCCTCTCTCTCTCTCTCTCTCTCTCTCTCTTCTCTCTCTCTCTCTCTCTAAA
>JABUQX010006369.1:75000-80000 GCA_015478945.1 Trachelipus rathkii | reverse complement strand
GCACCATATGTTTCAATTTGGATTATATTCTAATAAATTCATCCTTCAACCTTACACTTTTTATATTTAAGATTCTGAAGAAATAAAAGACTCCATGGTATGAAGAGAAATTTCTCTCATTGACAATGATATTCTACTAGCTGCTGTTTATGTTGATCCTATCTACGGTGTAAGCTTAACTGAAAATCAACAACAAAAAGCAAAATCTGCACTTTGCAGCGTGGCCATTTGTATTAAAGGATTGCAAGAAGTTCAAGAAGAAAAGGATACATCTGGACATATTGCAAGTGATGAAACTACAGCTAGCCCCATTACTACATTCTCAAGTCATTCTTCAGAAAGCTCAGAAGATAAGCATAAAAAGCTTCTAGATATTGAAGAAGAGCTTAGTAAAAAGTGTCGACAAGATAAGAAGAAAGAGAAAAATCTAACATTTAACAAGGGTGAATAAAACTACACAAGCTGTTAGTAGTATACTATGGTAACTAAGTTAGTAGTATACTATGGTAACTAAGTTCTCTACAAATATTAGAAAGATTTTTGAATTGAACATACTGTATGCGTAACTGTGGTAACCTGCTATAAAAAGCAGGGTTAACAATAAAAAGCATGCCAAAAAAAACTCATAAAATTAAAAAAAAACAAATGAAACCCACCTAAAATACCCAATAAAACCAGGGTTGGCAAAAAGCCATGGATTTTTGGCTTTTTGGCTATGGTTAATTGGCTATTTGACCCTTATATGAAAAATTATAAGGGTCAAATAGCCAATTAACCAGTCAAAAAGCCAAAAATCCATGGCTTTTTGGCTATGGTTAATTGGCTATTTGACCCTTATACGAAAAATTATGAGGGTCAAATAGCCAATTAACCAGTCAAAAAGCCAAAAATCCATACCTTTTTGCCAACCCTGAATAAAACACACCAGTTATATATCTTGCTCTATTTTATATAATTTTGAGAAAAGAAATCTGATTAGTAATATAATTTAATAAATATACAATACACTTTATAATACAGTACGTACTACGTAGGTAGTCATTCACTAATGCCATAATGATTTTTGCACATGTAGTTGCAGAGATAAAAATGATCTGATTCTTAAATAAACTAAAATATAATTACATATGAAACACTATAATCAAGCAAATGAAATTAAAAATGTAAAAACATTTATTCCTTTAAAATAGGAAAATTAAATTCCTTACTATTATATAATAACTAATATGTAGCCAAATTAAAATTCATTTCATAATTCTTTTGTATGCTTTGACGAACTTTAGTGTCTTATTTGCTCCCAGGTTGTTTCTCAGTCTATTCCACACACAACAAAATGTTTAGATCATCCAAGTTAACCTCCAGCTTGCAGAACAGCAATGAATTGCTATAAAAAATATACCCCCCACCCCTCTGGAAGTTTATCTTATTTATCATTTTACAATTAAACAATCTTCCATCAACTGGAAAGATTCTGATTTTCAGTAATATTTTGTCAAACACGTAAATAGAGAAGACGCTCGAGTCTTTCAGTTATATATAAGCAAATTCACAATTTACTTAAAACTTTAACAAATGCAAAGACAAATTATCCTATTGGTAGTTATTATAGATCTTTTGAGATTTCAAGATATTTAAAATATCAACGGCATTTTGGCAAGAGGAAAGACTTTTGCATTTTGATCAAAGCTTCTGCACTGGAGCCAGAAACTATAACAAAAACAAGTCAACTCCAAAATTAGCTGTGTTTGAGGAAAATTGCAAAGATCTTTCTTTTGGTGACCTCATGGACCCAGTTAAAGGGCATCTAGCCAAACACAGGAAGTGGTACTCTAATTACCTTCCACAGTTTGATACCCATAATGTCAGTTGAGTTGTGTGCATCCCGTTAACTGTGAAATTGTTGATGTGCCAGAACAGCCTGGGCAGCTGGCAAAGGCAACCCCCCCCCTCCTTCACTGTGTCGAGTTTCAGAACAAGGTAAGTCTCAGTTTTTCTAACAAGGTAGATCTGTCAGTTTTTCGAACAAGGTAGGTCTGTCAGTTTTTTTGGACAAAAAAATATTTGTATACCATACAGTACAATTATTAAAACAATTAGTTTGTTTTCCCTACCTTTCAAGTCTAGGGGTAATATTGTTGTACACATATTTTGAAGTAATGTCTAAGAACATTCTGTTACCACTGCTTTAGACTGTTCATGGACTGTGCTGGGAACTATGCTTCAGTAATTTACAAATGACTTTACAAAGATGAATCATAATAGGCCTAGGTCTTTAGAGTTACAGAATATTGTTTATCCACATAAGTCCTTAAGTTTTGGTGTGTGATTACATAATACAATAATAGTTCTAAGATCCAGAGGAAAAACCAACTCAGTCCATTGATTGTCTAATTAAATAATCAATTGCATAAGCATTTTTATCCTTTCAGGGGAAAAAATAAAAAGTATTAAATCAAGGTTTGAAAAAAAAAAAATTCAGTTTTGAGACTCATTTTGTTTTTCCCCCAGTCCCCATCAATTGTAGACAAATTAAAATAAGGACTCTTCTACAATGCTATGTAATAAAAATTCAAATTTTATGTATTGATCTTTTGATACCAAAAAATATTAACTGTAAACACACAAACTTTTAAGGTCATCCAGAATAAATCAGAATTCCCTATGATGGAAGTATAATCCTCTATATTTATAAGATATGAGAATGTTGAGGTATTTCTGGTAAATGCAGCAGACAGAAAGTCAGGAACACTCTTAGAATAAATATATTAGTGACCTCAATTTGAGAAAGTACCAGTAAAGTTCAGGTATATTGAAGTTGGGATAAGAATGTTAAGATTGAGTAAATAGCAAGACTGCAAAGCTGGAGAAGAAATATATTTCTGCAATAAAATGTTTTACATACCTGTAATTAAAGTTAATACCAAGCATTTTTTTTTTTAAATACACTATTTAATAAATTTCATAACTCAAAATTAAAGATTTCACAAGGGCAAATGTAGGACGAGATATGGCAGGAGAGAAGCATAGGGAGCTGAAGCCTGAGTTGGGTAACTAAAATAGTTACTAGCTCCACAGCTTGGTAAATAGTTAATACTGTAACTTGAGTCAAGGTCTGAAGAAGCACAAGACTGGTACAGAAAGAATACATAAAAATCATTACGAACAGTAACTTTAACCTTTATTAAATTAAGGATAAAATGCAATATAGCTACTACTACTACTTTGAAAAATCCTACACCTATCACCCCCAACTAAAAAGTTTAAATAACTATTACTGATAACTTGAATACTCATTGCAAAACCTAAAACATACTGACAGTAAGAACTTGAAGTGCATGAAAAATTGCTCATTAAATTTTAGACCTATAATAATTCTTTTCAGCCTTGATAATTTTACATTAACATACAACATTTTCAAATCAAGAATTGAATTCTGTTAATAACAGGAACACCATTATTGATAGTTTAACAGGATGAATGATGCCCATCTACAAATGCCACAAAATTAGAAAGGTTTCAGAGACACCAAAAGAGGAGAATTTTAGAAATTTAGGCTTTGTGCCAGTCTATTAAAAGCTTTTGATTTGTCTAGTAAGTAATGATATCCTAAAAGTCAAAGAGCAGAAAGATCAAGACAAGAGTAAGACAAAAGGAAAGCTCACCACAGAGGCATTCCCCACAAAAGTCATCGCATGATCTGTGAGAAATGATAAGAATAAAAATGTTTGCAAATCTTCCTGATAAGAATAAGTTTGAAAACTTTGGATGAAAGAACAGAGGCTAAAGCAACATTATGATAGTTAATAGGATTGTGAACCCCCCCCCCATTTCAGCATAGGTTGAACGAGCACACATTTCCAGCAAGAAATAAATGTTGAAGTGGATTGACTGAGATGAAACATTTGCCAAGGCGAGCCAGAAGCACAAGAGAAATAAAATTAGGAGTAACTGCCTCCTTAGTATTAAGTAGAGAAAAACAGTAGAACAGAATCAACATCTTTAGAAAAAATTAGAGGAGGAGGAATAGCTCTGGAATCATTTAAAGCAGAATGTGGTAAAGGTAAAACAGCACTGCATACTACTTATCAGTAACTAAATCCCGAAATGAAACCATTTTCAAGCATATGATGAATGATTAACTCATTTTGCAATGCTTATTTTGCTTTAGTGTTTACTGAGGAAAGATTAGATAATAGTTTGGAGACTAATAGTTCTTGTATGCATGCAACAAATAGACTTACAGAATTTGAATTTGATGTAAAAGATATAAAACGTTTATTAGATCATATTGACCCAAGTAAAGCTGCAGGCCCTGATGGTATATATGGTAGAATTCTTGAAAGAGGGTAGTACGGCAGCCATTAGCCAAAGGCATCGTAATTTTGATTTTTTAAGGCTGTCCTATAATATTTGGTGAGGTACCAGATGACTGGAAAATGGCATATGTTGTGCTTATTTATAAGAAAGGTAGTAAGGAATATTTGGGAAATTAATAGGCCAGTTAGCTTAGACATCTTCTGGTTGTTAAAGTTCTGGAAAAGTTAATGAAAGGTCATAAGAGAAATATTTTAGAAGATAAACAAGGTATTGTATGACTCCCAGCATGGTTTCAGAAGGGGTAGGTCAATGTCAAGACAAACGCTTTTAGAATTATGGAAATACATTATGACTGCATCACCGAGGAGATCTCAGTTGATATTGATATTTAGACTTTAGTAAAGCTTTTGAACTAAGGTTCCCCCACATAGGCTTGATGAAAAAGTTAATTGCAATGTGATTTTGGTATAGGTGGAGTGGTCAATGGTTGGATTAAAGAGTGGTTTGCGAAATAGAAAACAGTGTGTACAACTAAATGGGAATGAAATCATCATGGGAAGTAGTGAAGAGTGTGTCCCACAGGTTCAGTGCTGGGGCCACTATTGTTCCTGGCATATATATAAATGATTTAGACCAGGGACTTAAATGCAAGGGTTTCTAAAGTTTGAGATGAACTAAAGTGG
>JABUQX010006369.1:57500-70000 GCA_015478945.1 Trachelipus rathkii | reverse complement strand
ACAAATACAGAGGTGTATGAAATGTGGAAAAAGAAAATAAGGGTATGGTATGATGTATGTAGCAAAGAGAGTAAGAAACCTGTGGGTGAAATTATGTTGAGTCAAGAGTCAAAAGCATTGGAGTGTGTTTGTGATGTAGAGTGGAAGTCTTTGAGTAAAGGAGGTTTGAATGCAGTTTTAGAGAAGTTGGATGAAAAGTATGCAAAAGAGAAGCAGATAGATACGATAGAATATGCATGAATACTTTTGTTAAGAGAAAAAGTGATGAATCAATGAGGGAATATGTGAATAGATATGAGTTAGTGGAACAGAAGTGTAAGAATGAGGGTAAAGTGGATTTGGGTGAAGACTTGAAGTGTGTACATTTATTGGATGGGGCTAATGTGGGTACAAATCAGAGACTAATGGTATTATCATATTGAGGTAAGGGAAAATGGGATTTTAAAATTTTTCATGATGCTTTGGTGAATGTTTGTGAGGGTTTAGGTAAAGCGTGTGAGGATAGAGTGAAGATGACAGAGGAATCAGTGAGTGTATGGCATACAAATCAGAGGAATAAGTGTAGAATGGGTGATGGGTCCAGCAGGAACAATGGTCAATTGGTAGATGGAAAAAGGTTAAATGTCAGCGATAGATTTGGGAAGGTTAAGGAGTGTATAATTTGTAGGTCAAAGTTCCATTTTACATTCAAGTATCCTAGGAATCCTAAGAATCAGGATGGATGTGATGTGAGTAAGGTCAAAATGTCGAAAGAATACATCATGTGATGAGGAATTCGAGTAGTGAGAAGAAGAACACAGTGAGAGAATATGAGAAACCAGTGTATAAGGATGAAAGAAGTGAGAAAAAGGGTATTTTATGGGACCTGTAGTGAAAGGAGGAAGGTAATAACCAGTTGGAGGAACAATGAAAGATATGTTAGGGAATATAGTGAGGGTGAGAACACAAGGAACAAAAAACGAAATAGAATGGGATATATAAAGAAGTGTGACAAATGTGGTTCTGACTATCATTTATGGAAGTATTGTAATATGTATATGACTGATCAAAGCAATGTAAATATGGTGTTAGAGAAGAGACCTACTATGAGAAGAGTGAGAAATTTAGGTGAATATGTGCATAGTGATTTTCTAAAGCCAACTCATAGAGTAGATAAAGGTTTTGGTGTAGGTGGGGTAAATACTGGTAATGTGGGGTATATGTCTGAAAAAGAAGAGAATGAAGAAATTATGAAAGCAATTGAAGAGATATGCAATGTGGGGTACACTGAAAAAGGTATGACAGAGTAAACAGGTAATTATGGAGAGGAGAGGTCATGCTGTGTGTCAAAAACAAAAGAGGAAAATGTGAAAGAGAAGTCAGAGACAAATGCAAATAGGGATGCAAAATATGACGATGTTAGTCTAGTTGATGAGAGTGAGTGGGAAGCTAAATTCAGGAGTGAAAGCAGTAGAAGATGAGTGATAGTGATTATGATGAGTATAAGAATGAGAGTGAGTGATGAAGAAAAGGATAAAAAGAAATTGAGTTTCGATGCTTAGAGAAAAAAGTATGGATATGAGAGCAGTGAAGATGAAAGGGGAGAGTGTAAGAAGAGTGATTAGTGGTGTTGAAGTGTGAGTAGAAAAGTACAAAAGTGGTATTTAGTGGTGTGTGCATTATGTAAGTTTTGAGAGCATTTTTGGAAGGTAGGAGTGTGTTTGTGGTATTAGTTTAAGTCTGTGTCTGTGAGAAGAGAAAGAGAAGTGGATGAAAAGAGAGGGAGAGGGAAAGATATAAGAATGATTAATTGTTGTCTGTTTTGCAGATTTGTATTGGGTGAAGAAATGATGTTTGTTCCAGATGGTCTTTTTCTGTGAATGGGTTCACATTTTTTGAGCAGTTTATTCGGTTAAGAGCTTTTATAGCTAGTGTGTGTGTCGACCAAAGTCGGCACTAGAATAGAGTAGAATAGGGTTTATTTATTTGGTTTAATATATGTTTCTATAATTGTCTTTCTTCTTTATTTACAGTTCATATACATTACATATTGAATATTAAATGTTAAGTAGAAATAGTATGGATATTATGAACTGGTAGATGGTAGAAGAAAGGGAGTAATCATGAAGTGCAAGACGTCTCTTGGAAGAAGTAGTGGTGGTAAAGTTAATGGTCAGGCAGTAGAACAATAAATGTGTGGTGAAATAATAAAGTAGGAATATTTTAGGTTGTAAGACTAAAGGATAAAGTAAGTTGTAAGCTGTTTTCAGCTAAAGGTTAATTCAGTAAGTTCAGGTATATAATTATGGGTTTTGCGATTACAACACCCCATTGTGTACTGATACAAATTAATATAGATTTATATTGTATTTTCTTATTATTAATTAATAGTACTAGTCTATCTACTATAAGAAAGTAATTATTTTGTTCAGTTTACTCTATTTCTACACATTACACACACCATCAATAGCTGCTTTGATAATTTGACATCTAAGTAGTCCTTGTAAGTTGATTTGTATTTCTTTTCTTTGTAGTTCATTTATGCTGTTACTGTATTTTTTTCATTAATAATGAGTTATGATAAAGAATCTTTTTTTTTATTATTAGGCAAAGAGTAAAAATTGTAAATTGTCTAAATTGAAAATTTACTTTAATTTTTTTTAATATTCATCTAATTTTTATAAAATTTTCAGTATAGACAAATAATATAATTGAATGAGTTATAAAATTTCAATAAATGTATTAGGTTTATGTCTTCTTTAAACAGTATCAAAAAATAAGAATAACTCTTCATAGATTTGCGGGTGGGCAATTTTTTCTGGCAGAGGATAAAAATTATTTTATCAATAAGTAAAATTTTCTCTACAAAATCTCAAAACTTTAAGAATGGTCTAGTAAATGTGTGTTAGGGGGTTAGGAGTGAAAGCAGAAGAAAGTGGATGGTAGACAAAGGAAAGAAGAAAAGATGGTAGCCATGAATGGGGTAAATAAAGTGAGTGGAGAATTAAGAATGAATCAAAAGAACAAATTTGGTGAGACGAGATGTATTTTGTCGTTTGATGTATCGTTTTGCAGCTCAATGTACCAAGAGAGGACATTGTAAAAGGAGAGAAGAGGTAGTAGGTGTTAGAGGTGATTTCAATGTGGGAGAACAGGCAGGAAGTATGAGAGGGTAAGGTAGAGGAAGAGTATGTATCAATAGGGATTCTCAAACAAATAAACAGGCTTTCTATGGGGAAAATGTAATTGAGAGAGAAAGACCAGATGATGAATATGAAGATATATGGGTGATTGTAAATACTAGATGTCAGAAGAATGTGATAGGTGAGAAGTGACTAGGCTTAGTGGTAGGTAGTATGAATAAAAAGGATAGAGAGGACATGAAAAAATCTATGATATGGATAAATGGGAAATATGTCTTTGGTGATGCTACTTATCAGACAGCTAAAAGATTAAAAATACGGTGTTATGTAGGAAATGCAAATTTTTTTTTTTAATAGATGTGGTAAAAGGATATATGCTGTATATATATACTGTATATATATATATATATATATATATATATATATATATATATATTTATATATATATTATATATATATATATATATATATATATATATATATAATATATATATATATAATTATATATATATATATATATATATAAATATAAAATTACATATATATTCATACCATAAATATAAATTTAATTTTTTTTTATTATTTATATATTAATATATAGTATATACATATATATTATAATAATATATATAATATATATTATATATATATAATATATATATATATATATATAATATATATTCTTGATTATTAGGAAGGGAATCGCTAAAAAAGGATAGATGCCTAATATAAAATCTGAGGAAGGATGATTAAATATGTGTTTTTCAATAACATGAAATTAGATGTATGGTGAATAAAAAGAGACATTTGAAGATTAATTTACAACAAAAAAAAGAGGTGAGCAGAAGTGTCTGGTGGTTAGGGAACATTAGGACATTAAGGAATAGTAGAGCAGGGTAAAAAGGGCCACATGGGCCTATCGAAACTGTCCATCAACCCACTACCCTCCAAACATGCTCATGCCAAATCCACAAATAGCACCCTAAGGGTCTATGTCAATTTGGTTGGTACAACTACAAATCCCAACCATTTGGCTTAGGGTTCAAAACCTAATGATATATAAATATGAATACCTCCCAGAACCATCTCCACATGCATTAATACTAAGTTATGGTCACACATGCCATCTTAACAATGAACTGCTATAACTAAAAAACAAGAAACCAAACCACGCTCAATTTTGGCTTCGTCAATATAATTATATGATACCAACCCATCCATAAACGAAATGTTGCACCAATTCTTCCTTAAATGTTGCAATCGAGTCAACTCAACAACCAGTGACAAAGCAACTATTTCAAAATAATTTAACAACCCTATTACTGAATGCATGCTTTCTTATATCAAGATGTCATGCTTTCTTCTTTAATTTTTTTTATTATGCCCTCTGGTCACCTGTCCATGTTCTAAAAAACTTATGAAAAATTTTATTGGTCTCTGGTATTTATCAATAGATGTAAATATTTTTTGTAAGACTTGTAATCATGTCCCCTCCTGACGCTAATCATGTCCTTTCTACAGAAAACATTCCTAACCTCCTTTCAGCCTCTCCTCATAAGCTCTTACCACTCAAAACCAGAAATCCATCTTGTTGCCTCTACCGTTGCACTCTCTCTAGATTACTCTAAGTCTTCTTTAACAATAGGGCCAACTTGTGCACAATACTCTATTACTGGCCTAACATAGCTATTAGTAACAGTTTACTTATTACTTACCCTTGCTCTTGAAACAACAAAATTGCGATTTATTATGCCCAGCATCTTATAGCTTTATTCCTAGCCTTCCAAAACACTGATTAGCTACTTTCAAGTTACTGCCACTTTCACACACTAAACTTTTTTCTTGGTCCACAAGACTCAAGCCCAATCCCCATTCATATCGTAGTTAAAAAAACTTTTATTTGAGTTAACAGGATGTGAAGAACCTAACACATTTTTTTACTAATTAAAATTCATTGCCACTTCTTTCTGCCCACCCAAAATTTATTCAACCAAGATCAATTTGGAAATCTTTATGCATCCTTCAACTATTCCTAACTGAGGTGCCACTTTAGTATCATCTGCAAACTTAGAAACCTTTGCATTTAAGTCCCTGGTCTAAAATCATTTATATATTTATGGAGAAAATAATGGCCCAAGCACTGAACCCTGTGGGACCACTCTTTCACTATTTCCATGATGATTTATTCCCTATTTAGTTGTACACACGTGTGTTTTCTATTTGTCGCAACCAACCTCTTTAAATATCCAACCATGTACCACTGCCCCTACGCCCACATTGCATAAACTTTTTCATCAGCCTTATGTGGGGAACCTTATCAAAGCTTTAAACTAAAGTCTAAAATATACACAATATCAACTGGATCCCCTCGGTCAATGCAGTCAGTAATGTATTCCATAAATTCTAAAAAAAGGTTTGTCTGACATGACCTATACCTTCTAAGAAACCATGCTGGGCGTCATACAATACCTTGTTATCTTTTCTAAGTATTCTCTCTATATGACCTTTTTCAGTAACCTTTCCAGACCTTTACAATCCAGAGATTGTAGCTAACTGGCCTAATAATTTCCCAAATCTTCCTTACTACCTTTCTTATAAAATAAAATAGGGCACAACATATGCTGTTTCCAGTTGTCTGGTACCGTCACGCGAAATGTTATAGATCGCCTTAAAATCAATATACAGTGCCTTTGCAATGCTGAAACTACCCTCTTTCAGAATTCTAACACCATATCTACCATCAGGGCTGCAGCTTTACTTGGATCAAATATGATCTAATAAACGTTTAAATATCTTTTAAACATCAAATTCAAATTCTGTAAAGTTATTTATTACATGCATAAAAGAACTATTAGTCTCTGAAAACTATTTATCTAATCTTTCCTCTGTATAAACACTCCGAAGCAAAAAATAAGCATTGAAATGTTTGACGCAATCTCCTTATCTGAAACTCACGTAAATTTTCATCAATTTTAGATTGCCAAACGCTAATATTATCTTGACTTTTTTAAAGTTTTTGAAACACTAACTAGTGCCGTACACTCTTTACTAAAGTTGGCTAAATTAATTTCTGCTCTCTCTTTGCCTTTCTTTGCCTGGTTAAGTTCATTTCTATTTCCTATAATTTTCTAAAATCAATGCCTTCCCTAATTACTACCCTTGTATATTTTAAAACATCTGCGCTTTTCATTTATATATAATTTTTCTCTCTTACTCTCTAATTTTCCCACCAAACAGGTTTTCTTCCCCTTCGCCACCCATTCTAATGGGTTTATCTTTAAAACATACTGGATGAAATATTTATATTAAAATTTGTTTAAAATGTTCCCACATGATAGAAACAGTTTTGGTCTTTAAACCTCTTTATCCCAGTCTAGTTTTTACCAAAGCATGTTCCGAAATTTGGTAAAATCGCCAATTTGGAAAATCTATGATCTTTCCCTTATTAACGTTGGCAATTTTGGGCCCAGATATCACATTCATATAAAATCTAATTATATTATGGTCACTAAGTCCTAAATTCTCCCTAACTCTAACCTCATCCACCATATGACTTTCATACATTAGTTAATATTAAAGTCTAATAGTGCATTTGGTATCTTGTGGGTTCTTGGAGCCATCTGGGTCAAAAAGCTTTATCTAGTATATTCATTTATGAAATGCACGCCAACTACTCGGTCTATATATTAGAAAAAGGATCCCAATGAAATGCCAGAATTAAAATCAAACCATATATATGACTTTACCTTTTTCATTACTGTGGCAAAAATTCACTCAATTTCTTTTCACAATTTCAGCATCTAATTCGGGACTCTGGCCAGGAGGTCTATAAAATGCCACTATTCTATAAGATTTATTGTATATAAGGATACTACCCACTTCTGATTCTATCATGATAATTTAAAAGTCAGTCCATTAGTGAAACACATGCAATTGAATATGCCTTTTACAATAAAGCGCCACACCACCACCCTATCTTTCCATCTACAACTGGTAATAAATAAAGTGAAATATCCCTGCTATTTCATATTCCCTGAAAGGAGTCGCCTCCATATAATTCTTCAAATTAACCCATGCCCTCAGTTTATGCCAAATAATGTCTAGATTCTCATTTAGGGTATAACTAAATCTTCATAATCTTTTTTAATTTCTAAAAGGCTATGAGCATTTTGTGTAAAAACTATTTTGATATTTGAAATATTATAATTTTTAAAAATCTATCAAATCATTATTTAACAGCATTAATCCGTTAGTTCTACTTATCTACCACTATTACATCTACATTTGCCATTCTTTTGTATCCAGATTTAGCCCACCACACCCAACTTTACCTAGTTTTTTGCTAAAAAAGTCTAGTCTCCAAACTGGTACTGAAAAAGCTCAACACCCCTTAACGACTCAAGTGAACTCCATTCGCTGCAAAAAGATCCCTATCCACAGAAATCTCTTCCACAAAATCCCAAAAACCTAATTATTTTCTGAAAAACATAATTTGCCTAACCCTTTCATTTACACCTAAAGCCCTACTCCCCATTCCTGACCTGCACCTAACCTAGGTAAAAATCCCAGAAACTCATGCTTTTTATATTTCATTTAGCTTTCAGCTTCTGCGACAAGATGTTATTGATTCTGCTCTTCATGTCGACTGCCGATATGTCCTATGTCATTTGTACCACATGCACAAATTCACCACCTCTGAATCAACATTTTAAATCAAATCCTCTATCTATATTTCCATACTTCCCACTGTATCCACTACACTTCTGGCACCTGGATAACAATACTCTCAATCGTTTGTTTTTTTTTTATTCTTAGTTTGAAAAGTCATATCTAGGTATCGTACCATAGCGAAGATCTCCAATTAGCAATTTTATCAGTCTTCCATTCAGAAAACTCAACATTACCCATGACCCTCTCTGATCCCCTCCCCATCTGGAAGAATGTCGAACCTGTTACTGCAGTCACAGGCTGACTGACTTTCGAATCTTAATAAAAAAATTATTAATATTCTAGTTTTGGATGACTGCATAGATTGCAGACCTATTATCAACTTCTTTATCCTTTTCCCTCTCATCTTTTTCCTGCCTATAGGTGAATCACTAAATTCCTGTCTACCCTATAATCATCCCGCTCCTCCTTGCCCACAATTTTCCTTCTCAACATCATTCCTAGGACTTCCCTATCTTTCTCGAAATACTTAATCCAACTCAAAATCTATTTATTCCCATTTTCACTCAGTCTTGCAATCTCTCCTTCCTTAACAACACATTCTCTTGCATTCAAATCACAAGCAGGGCATCTATTCACATATCACCTCTTACAGTCCCCACAGATATCACACAGAGCATACATACTTTAAATTATTGGTTAGGTGGTACAAAAGAGAATTTTTTGAATGAGAAAAGGTAGTACATCGGTTACATTTACAATTTGGGAATCTAGGAAAAGAAAGGTTATTGAATTAGTTATGGGATGCATATAAGGACTGAGATTGATAGGGTAGAATGGAAGAAAATAAAAAGTTAAGTGGAAAATGTTAGTGAAAAATGTGATAGATGCGTAAGGTATAGGAACATTCCAAGTAGACCTGTAGTAGATTTCCCTTTAACAAAAGTTTTTGATGAAACTGTGGCAATAAACCTAGATGAGATAGAGGGACAAGACTCCTTATAATGATTGATTTAGGGACAAGGTATTTATCAAGCCTGTTGGGTTAAAAATAAATAACCTAAAGAACTAAAGAAATAGTGGAAAATGTATTAATTAGAAAGATGGATTAGTATATTTGAGGCACCTAAAAAAACCTTGAGGATACTGGATTAGAATTTCAGAATAAAGAAATGAGAGGTTTATGTGAAAGGTTTAGTATAATTCAATGGGCAACTGCTGCGGAGAGTCCTTGGAGTAATGGTCAATATGAAAAGGAAGTGAGGCATAATTTCATAAGCTGTGTAAACTTTTCGCAGTATTATACTTAATATTTTTTTTTAATTTTTGTAATGAATTTGGTGTTCTGCCCTGTATTAGACCTGTTCTAAACTTCTAATACATTTCAGAGTATTTTGTGCTCCCAGTTTCTATAACATAAGAAATCTCCATGATTTCTATAAAGCTAACTTTAACCTATAAATTTATTGTACAAAAATAGTTTTCCTGACTTATTTTAACTATTTTAATCATTTATGTAAAAATTGTTTATAGCTTTAAATTTTAATAGAGTAGAAATAATGAGTGCTTTGATGAAAGTACTGCAAAAGCCTGTGTAAATTTGGTGAAAAATAGAGTTCAGCCCCTATACTATACAATTACCCAAATTTTAATGCTTGGTATAATTTGTGAAATTATTTTACTTTGAAAGAATGCTTTACCATAGTCTATCAACCCTCTTTCATGAGCTAAAACCCACACCCATTTTTCAGTACAGAAAAAATTAATATATTCAATGTTCAAAATTATTAAAACTCCTAAAAAATAAATGAAATAAGTTAACTTATATTTTAATACTTTTTCCCGGAAATTTAAATCAACTGCAAAAGACCCACTTGTTAGGCTACAGTTATAAGATCATAAAGCATTCACAAATCTCAAAAACCTCCCTGAATAGGCCCACTGATCGATCACATCCAAAACTGAGCGCGATTTACATAAGAAAAGCCTTAGCAATACTATAAAAACAATGAAAATATTAGTAAAAAGGACTATACAGTTTTTATAGCAATAAATAAGAATTTTTTACACCTTTTATGTGACGTGACTGACATAACAGGAGGGAGCATGTAAACTTTGTAGCAAGGACTAATTTCACATATTCAATTTACATAGTGATATTAATATTTTTTGACATTATACTTACGTTCATCAAATGCAGCTATCCATAGGTTAATATACACAGATTTTCACTTCATTTGAAAATAAAATTCAAAACTATTTTATAGAATTTTAAAAAGTTCTTTTTAACACACCACTCGTCAAATTTGCTAGAAAAATAAACAGACGACTTTTTGAGATCTTATTGAAAGATTCTCTACTATTGGATAAAAGATTTAGAGAGTACACCAATAGAAATGTGTCTTTTAAAGGAAATTTCAATGTACGTTTTCTATGAAAGGTTGTTAAAGGCACTAAGTTGAAGGTAAACTTTTACTTTTGCAGTAAAAGTAAAAGTTTAACAAGCAATTAATGTCTCTTAAAATTTTCGAGTACTTTCAAGTAAACGGGGTACTCGGCATTTATAAATTTTATATTATATCAAAAATTTAAGAAAGCATATTACACATAAGGAAAAAATAGAATGGTCTGAATAACTAAATTAAAATAATGCCCACCAATGAAATTTTTCATATATTTAAGTTTGCATTGTACAATTTGTATTTTGAACTTTTCCTCTGGGTCATTTAGACTATTTCATGAGTGTTAAATCGTAACTGCCATATTTAATTAGTTCAATTAGCAACAATGTGTAATTTTAAGGGTTTAGCTACATATATGCATTAATTGTTTTCCATTTCAATAAGCTAAAAATATTAGGTTTGTAATGGTACATTATAAAACTCTATCTGCCCGGTGCACTGCTGTGGTGCGTTGTGCGATGCGGTGCGGTCATAGACTTTAACATAGTTAAAGTCAAAGTCTATGGAAACTGCTCACTGTTTTGTACTCCTGTAACGGCGCGGTGAGGCCGTGCGTTTTTTTTTTTTTTTTTTTTTTTTTTTTTTTTTTTTTTAGAGCGGACCTTACCAACGGAGAGCATATTTATGCCGTCCAGCTACATGCAGACGAAATACTGCCTTTCAGACTATCACGAGCTCAAGGCAAGTGAACCACCTGCAACGAGAGCCCGTGATACTCTCTGGGCGTGCGGTGCAATGCTGAAGCGCGACCATTCAGATTAGGTATGATTCGATCGGAGCCGAAAATTAATGCTGACTGATTGGGCACCTCGTAGGGTACATGCAGCGTACGTTGGTTATACAGTCATACTTCAAGCAGTGGCGTAATAACGCCCACGCGCAAGCCCGCGCTGTGTGTTCGTGGGGTCAGGAGCGAGAGGGCGCAGCGGCGGGAAGATTTATGCATTTATTCTAATGAACACTCCATAATGAGAGTCTCTCTCTCTTCTCTCTCTCTCTCTCTCTCTCTCTCTATATATATATATATATAATTATACAGTAGGGATATACACTATAGTATTTTTAGCAGTTTAAATAATTACTATATATATATTATATATATATATATATATATATATATATCTTTATTAAATAACGTAAACCTATATTATAAGATGTATAGATTGTATATATATATATATTATTATTATATATATATATTATCAATAATCATTCGATATATATATATATATATATATATATATATATATATTATATATAATACGATATTTTTTTACACCGCGATATATTTCGAGCTTTCTATAAAATGTTGACTTCATTGAGTACCATATTGCACAAATTTCAGGGTGAGGGTTTCTTACAGAACCATTGATATACTAATAGGCCAAGTGAATCGGAGGTACCCAGAGTATGAGGAAGGTGAAACAAATGTTTTGCTTTTTGGAGCCCTACAGCCATTACAGAACAAACAGATAAAGAGCTCATGAAGTCTGCTGACAAGTTTTACCAAAAAAATATGAAGCCGACGTGAAAAGTTCTTTAGATTCACGCGAAATTGTCTGCTTCAGTAAGTTGGTGGCAAGTGAAATAAGAGAAAAGGAAAATGGCAAAAATAATACAAGTGGCCGAATATTTGTTGATTGAAAATAATTATGTTGTCTTGTAGTATTCCAGACGTCTGTATAGCTTTTAATAAATGTTTCCTGACACTCCCCAGATAACTTCATCATCTGAGCTGGAGATCTTTTCAAATTAAAACTAATAAAAAGTTATTCAGAGGAAGTACATGACAGACCGCCGGTAAGGTAGGTGAATTGACGGTACTAGAATAGACGTATCGATCGGGCTCGCGCACGCTGGACTTGGGAGAAATTAGTGCGAACCATTTTTGTGATGCAAAGAGACGAAGGAGATTAATGAGCATTTTATAAGACATTTATGTCAAGTTAAAAAGTAATGACAAATGTTGTATATTGGTTTATTAATAGTTTTTTTGCTTTACTTTACCAATAACAGTAATGTAAAATTGTTTTAAAAATGCCGCATCTTATATATATATATATATATATATATATATATATATTATATATATATATATAATATATAAATAAATATATATATATATATTATAATATATATATATATATATATTATATATATATATTATATATATTTATCATATATATAGTACAAAGGTGGGCATTAACGCGTTAAAGCGTTAATCCTTTATTTAACTCGTTAATTTTTT
>JABUQX010006369.1:22500-52500 GCA_015478945.1 Trachelipus rathkii | reverse complement strand
GATCAAAACAGGAGCTTCTATTCAAATCCTCCTGGAGGCCCACTTCCAAACTATAAATTTATCAAATTTGCAGACAAGTACTCAGCTTACAAATTTAAATGGATTTTTAAAGTATCCATGGCTATCTTCATTCTGAGCCTATCGCAGAGGAGCTTCTTCTGTAAAAAATATGCGTTGCCTTTTTTTGCAAACGATTGCGTAGGAAAAATGGCGGGCACCAAAGTTTACTGGCGCCATTGGTTTCTGAGAAATTTACAAATTATAAGAAATGCATTAGGGAAATTTGAAACTCATCAAAACACGGAGTATCATAAAACGTGCGTCATATTAGCAGATAATTTTTTACATATTGCTAAAGGGACCTCGTGTAATATTGTAAAGGAAATTGATAGTTATTTACAAATACAGGCTGAGGAAAATAGGCTAAAATTGAAGTCGATTATAAAGAGTATCATATTTTGTGGGAAACAAGGAATAGCATTGCGTGGGAAGGATGAGTCAGGAGATATTTTTGGATAATAAGTGCAGTTGATGGCACTTTTAGAGCATTGTTTAAGGCATTTTTCACGTCGATGCTGGCGATCATTTATTACTGGAACACTTAAAGAAATCGTCTCAGGTATCTCTATATACTAGTTCTTCAATTCAAAACGAGTTAATTGAAATTTGTGGAGATATTATAAAGAAAAAATTGTGAGCAACGTTAATAACGCTACATGTTTTTCCATACTCGCGGATGAAACGACAGACACATCAAAAACTGAACAAATGACTTTATGCCTTAGGTATGTGGAGACTTAGTCTTTAAAAATTAGAGAAGATTTTCTTGAATTTGTAGCCGTAAGAAAGGACTAACTGGAGAAGTCTAATTCGCTAATGCAATTTATTCATTCTCTTAGAAAAATGGCATTTGCCCTTAACCCTATGATTGGCCAAGGGTATGATGGTGCTTCAGCGATGATGAGTGATGTTAAAGGAGTTCAGTCATATTTAAGAAGAAATTTGTCAGCAGCGATTATACGTTTCTTGCAGTGCGCAATGTATTTAAACTTGGCGATATGTCATGCCTCTAAAGTAAAGTCTGTTAAATTGTGTTTACGGGGTCGTAAAAATGTAACGGAACTATTTTTTCTTCTCTCTCAACAAAAGAAACAATATATTATAACGAACTATATTAGAAACAAGAATTTGCCAAATCTAAAAATAAGTCACTTTTAGCTTAATGTGAAACTAGGTGGGTTTACAAACATGATGCCATAATAAGCATTCAAAGAACTTTTTGTCGCTCGTAAGTTCAGCCACTAGAAAATATAATTGAAGTTTGTAATGGTGACACGTTAAACAATCGCACATCAGATATTATTCTATTCTCCGACGGAGAATTTATAATTGCCCTTTTTGTTCTTGAAAAAATACTATCATGTACATTGGGAATTTCTTTACTACTACAAAAAGTTGATTGCGACTTAACTAAAGCATGTGACCATGTCAATAATGTGGTTACTTTCATGCAAAACTGGCGATCTGATGCAGATTCCATCTCAAAAGTATTTCCCCTGAGGCCACCAATCTAAGCTTCCCAATTAAACGCAACAATTTCGATTCCTCGACTTACTCACTCCGTCGAGTGCAGCTTTCATTTAATGCAACACCTGAAAATTATTACCAGAAGTTTGGTTTTGATTTCATTTTAGAACATTCAAGAAGAATTGCAACACCGGATTCAGTATAAACATCAGTGGCTCATCCTCTGTAATCTACCAAAAAATTTATTTCTCGTCGCTGTTTTGATTTATCATCGTTTTCTGAACTACATGATTGCTTAATATTTTTATGAAACATTTCTCCCTAATCTGAATAATGTAAACATTAAATTCGAGTTGTGAAGACAGAAATGGAGTGAAATAGATAGGAACGATAGGCCAAATACTGCAATAGACGCATTACCTACGTGCAATCCTACATTGTATACTAATATATGGAGGCTCCTGCAAATTTTAGCTACACTACCTGTTTCAACGGCAACATCTGAACGATCTTTCTCAACATTAAAACTCCTAAAAATATCTCAGAAATTCGATGGGACAAGAACGTACAACAGGATTGGCATTACTTAATATACACAACGAAATTGATTCAGCCCGAAGAAGTCATAAACAATTTTTTTTTTTTTTTGGGGGGCCCGGAAAAAGTTCTAGAAGGAAAACATTTATATTGTAAAGTAAGTTTATTTATATTCAATATATATATATATATATATAGTTATATATATATATATATTATATATATATACTATAATATATATATATATTATATATATATATATATATAGTATATAATATATATATATATTTAGTAATACTATATAACGCAACACCCCCCCACCATATTTCGTTATCGTGCCCACCTATGTATAATATATATATAATATATACTATGTATAATATCATATATAATATATAAGTATATATATATAATATATATATATTATAGTATTTATAATATTATAGTACTTATATATATAATCACTAAGTATATATATAAATTATATATATATAATATCTATATATTATATATATACCTTAATTATTTCATATGTAATACACTTCTGGTTCTTTTGTAATGCTAATGGGATTTTTCTTTGATATGAACAAGAAAACCTTTTTTGTCATTCAAGTTCCAAAAACTCTATCTACCTCGTCCATGACTAAAGGGGGCGCACAAAAAAAGTCGCGGGGGGCGCAACTGAACCTTAGTTATACAGTCGTACTTCAAGCTAGCGTTTAACTAGCTATATGGAATTTCCCCAGTAGAAACAAAAAAAGTAAAACTTTAAATTAAAATAAAACAAATGATTGAATTTATATTTTATTTTATTTTTTGATACATATTTTATTTATTTATTTTTTGACAGCGGACTTTATCAAGTGAGCCACTCGATCGCCACTCGCCACTCGCCACTCGCCACTCGCCACTCGATGCCACTCGCCACTCGCCACTCGTGATGCTCTCCTCATATGATATATGCAGCGATTTAATTACACATAGCCACACATAAGTGCAAAGCTTTAATTAATTATTAAACTATTTTTTATGATATAAAACTTATTTTTTATGATATAATAAAAATACTCTCTCTCTCTCTCTCTCTCTCTCTCTCTCTCTCTCTCTCTCTCTCTCTCTCTCTCTCTCTCTCGGAAGAATTATATATATCCGCCTGGTGGGGAAAGGCCAGGGGGCCTACATGAAACCCACCAGAGTTGAAAAGTTCATTATAATTCAAACAATGACGGGTCAACATGAATCTTATCTAAACACGAAGATTAAAAAAAAAAAATTGTCAAATAGGAAGTGCACGACGAAAATGGAAGAAGGAAGTACGTGCTCCAGGTCTTACCATCTAGTATACATATAAGAATGAGCACAGAGGTTAAGTCTAGGATTAGATTAAGGAGTCGCATGGGGCTCTCCTCAAAGGAAGAGTTATGCGATTACAAGAGTTTGGAAGAGCGGTGTCTGTTTTAGGATCGAAATCATAAGGAGAGTGATGGAAAAGTTCGATCGGCGTCACGAAAAAAGATTGGCAAGAATCAGTAAAAGTATATATATAAGGAGGGTCAATAAGAGGAAAAAAAAGTCTTAGATTGCATCCTTTCAAAAAGAGTTGTATGAGTGGTATACCACCTCGTACTCGAGGCATGCTCCATATAAGGATATCCTTTCAAGAAAAGCTGTATGATCAGTGGTATTGCACCTCGTACGCGAGGCATGTTCCATATAAGGACAAACTACGTCCCTACTCCCTATGCAGAGCAAGCAATTTTGGGATGGTGTTAAGAAATTCTGAAGACGATTGAGAAAACCTTACCTCTTAGAAGATTGCTAGTGAAAGAAAAAATTTGATCCTTCCAAAAATGATCACGATAAAAAAGAAACACCGAAACAATTAAGACCAAACCAGAAAATGGAAAGGCTTCAGTTGCATTTTTTCAGAAGGAATTGAGATCTTGAGGAATTGAAAACAACCACGTTTTCTTTGTCTCAATTGGAAATGCGAGAAAGACCAGATGTTCACGAGTTACTCCAAGGGCTGGCATCGTCCTCCTAGTAGCGACAATTTGAAGTTGAGTGGGATAATTTTCAAAGTGAAAGGAATAATGAAGGGTAGAATGGTCAGCGTAACCATGGACAGGTGATGATAAGTGATAGAAAGGTCATTGGTGAAAAGTAGTAGAAAGTAGTAGATATGGAGTTATAAGACAGAACCCTATTAATATATTTATAGGATGAAAAGGTGGCCGTCAACAACTGCTGCTTATAACGTCTTGAAAGGAGATTTGAGAGAAGAATAGATACTGAAAAAGGGAATTTTAGAATCAAAGCTTTGCGTCAGACTCTATTTAAATCTTCACAATATATGTCTAGCGCTATATAGCAGAATACCCATCAGAGAAAATGGAAAGATCAACCAGTAGAACATATCTTACGAAAGTTATATTGGCGAATAGATATAACGTCAAAATTAAGGTTTTTATATTGGCGAATAGAGGTAAGGTCAAAATTAAGGTTTTTATATTGGCGAATAGAGATATGGTCAAAATTAAAGTTTTTATATTGGCCAATAGAGATAAGGTCAAAATTAAGGTTTCCAAATCTTCTTATTACTGATACTGTAGATTCGAAAACTTTAGTTGGAGCAAAGTAAATTTAAAGCGATAGGACGAGAGTTGGAGGACCATCAGGGGGTTTATATTTATTGGCACAGGTTGAGTGTTACTAAAGTTTACCAAGTCAGGGTGCAAGCTTAGAAACAGAAGTTTTGAAAACAAAAGGAGAAATACCACCAGAACCATATGCCTTCTTAGTGTTAGGCTCAGAGAGAGAAGAATTATAACATTTTTAGAATAAACCCAGCAAAAAATTCCTATAGGATCCCATCCATTCGTATCTTAATTAAGATAGGAATGGATAGGATCCTATAGAAATTTTTTGCTGGGAATTGCAATGTCAGGCATAAATAAGTTGGTAATGGTGGAAAAGGAGGAATAACTCTGCAATCTTTTAAAGAGTTCAGCAGCTCCAGCTGAAGGTAAAACGCGCAAGAAACTAGAAGAGACAAAGAGGAAAAAGCTAAGTTAGAGTTGTCTTTTTTTTTTTTTTTTTTGCAAAATAACAGAAAGAGTGCTTGAAAAAAAATCCTTTCTAAATCTATTCTACGGAGAAAATATGTTGCAGGAGGGTTTCTGAAGTTTGAGTTAAGACTACGTTAATTCCTGAAAGCAGCGCCCTCGCAGCGAATAGCACGAACAACCAGAGTTAAACCAAGTTTTTCCCCTTTTTTAATTGAAGGGAAAGAATATGGAATATACGCCTCCATGCCAGAGACAATCTAATCTAATCTAATCAGAAAATAAATCAGTTGTGCGTTCTGTATACTCGGAGGAACCCCCTCCTACAGAAGCAGTTATCATTCTAAGGTAAAAATACGAGGTCAAGTCTGACCAGTTGACAACATCGAATTGCCAAAAACATTTCCTTGTCGTAGGCTGTGGCCTTTCCTGCAGAGGATTTGAAGAGATAGAAAAGGATAGATATGAGGTGATTGGGGACCCGGAGGTGGAAAAAATTTAATGCAAGGAGAAGGATTGGAGGATAAAAGAAAGCAGGGTAACTGCTAAATGTAAGCGAATCGGCAAAGAAATGGAATAGTATTGGGATGGGGCTGGTATTAAGACTTGAAAAAGAAACGAGGTCTAACCCACAATGTTTCTCGACGAAGAGATGATGAATATATTGTGGGGACTGGTTACAGAACCGATGGGGAGGAGAGGGAAATTTGAACATGTAGTGGGGAGAATTGGTGTAACCTATGCTTAGTTGCGAAAAGACTACATCTTGCTGGCGGCTGCAGCGGTGCACTAAATGATATTCACCAATTTTGAACTTCATACATCGAAGCTTTTCTCCTTTCCGATCACCAGACCAGCACCCATATCAACGGGCCTTGAAGCCATGATAAAATGCAATCGAAAGATGAGAGGAAGCAGCGCCGGATGCTAATGGGAATGTTCTCTGACGATCTCTGGTGAGAGAAGGCAAGTTTAGCGTCTTTGTCATCTTTTTCATTATCCGTGACGCCAGCGCGATCAGGTAACAAGCAAAAGGAAACCGAGTTCCTATGGTCGTGGGACATTCTCAAAACCCCTTTCACGGTGAATATCCTTCTGGGGGATAAAGGACATGAAGAAAGGAAACTCTAGGTAGGGCTATTAAAATTGGTCATGACAGCCGACTGTGGAAGAATATGTGCGTGCGGTCTAGGAAACTGCAGGAGCAACTACTGGGGTGTAATCTTTGTCACAGGTGCGTGTGACAGCAACTTACAGAAAGGAATATCTAAGATTCTATAGAACTACATATCTGCCTTGATAAATGGCCATAGTTTTTGTTTTGAGAAATTTTTGCTATATGTAGTCATTGCTGAGGGATGAAGTGTTCAGAGTGGATATAAGTGCAACATACAGATTGTGGGAGATCGAAAGGAGAGGCGCATTATGCTGTCTTTGACCATAAATATGACCTTGGAATATGATCGGAAGGCCCTCTTGACAATCCGAATACCCTAAAATTGAACAGAAATGGGTTTATGTGGCGTATGTTTTATTATAAAATACACATTCATAATCTAATTTTTCCTTAGATGAAGGGAATTAAGGAGATGGGATAGAAATTTTTGTTCTGCCCACCAGGGTTGTGGAGTCGGAGTCGGAGTCGGTAATTTTCAAAAGGGTGGAGTCGGAGTCGGTAATTTTCAAAAGGGTGGAGTCGGAGTCGGTAATTTTCAAGAGGTCGGAGTCGGAGTCGGGTTGAGTCGGTATTTTGAAGAGGGTGGAGTCGGAGTCGGAAAATTTTTGAACCGACTCCACAACCCTGCTGCCCACACATCTTTTAGGTGAAGTGGCGGTCGTTTCCAATTGGTTAATGCGAAGAGAGTAGGCCGATCGCTCGTATAGGGAGCTTTATCAGAGTTTTTAATTTCTAATGGGCGAGTCATACAGAATAACGCTGGTGTTAGCGAGATTTGGCGGTTGCCCTTTATCATATTCGCTGAATAAAACAGCGGAGATTTTGTTGGAGGGACGTGGAAGCTGTAAGAATCACTTCAATCGGTGACGTTTTATATATGGCGAGTTGAAGTCGGCGTTCCCATACATATTTGGCACCAACACACTGTTAGGTCGATGGTTTACAGTGGGGAACTTAAACAGTTTCTGAGATGCCGTGCAACAATATATATATATATATATATATATATACTTATATATATGCTGTACACTGCTCTTAACGCTATATATATATATATATATATATATATATATATACGCTATATATATATTATGCGCCTCTCCTGCTGCTCCAACATATATATATATAACTGCCCTAACCGCTTATAACAAGGAACTCATATATATAACGCCTTATATAACCTGCTGCGCTGCTGCTGCTGCTGCGTATATTATCCCCTGTGGGGGGAGAAAGAATTGCCCATCGTATGTCCTGCGTGTCGTAGAAGGCGACTAAGGGACGGTGGTAGTTGGGTTGGCTGCCCACTACCACTTATCTCTTGCTAGGATTGCTAATGCAAGTCTCGGAGAAGGTCGCGTGATCGCCGTAAGCGGCCTTTAATTTTCGGCGAAATTGTATGAATCGTCGTATGGGTACATGGAATGTCAGAGGAATAAATGTTGAGGAGAAGAGGAGAGGTGATGGATATTTAGAAAGGGCAAGTGATTTGCTCGTTGTGACTGAAAACAAAGATGAAAGAGAGAGAAACGGTGAAAATGAGAGGTGTGGCGTGAAATTGCGTGTGTGCTAGAGTGGAAGGAATGAGAGGGAGAGAAGAAGTTGCGATACTGAATAGTGACTTGTGGCTCAGAAGACATATGGTAGACTATGTGTGTGAGTCCCTAGAATTCTAATGGTTTAAATTTAAGTTTGAAAAGGTCAAGGTATGTGTAATTGTGAGCATATGGTCCATCTGAGAAATGTTGAAGAGAGTACATTTTTGGGATAATCTGAATGATGTTTTTAGATAGGGTGAGTAGGAGCTTGAGTTGATAGTTTTGGGGGGACCTGAATGGTTGGAAGGTGATCAAAAAAGGGATGATATAACAGGTGGTTTTGGGGTGTCGGGAGAAAATGAGAATGGTGGGAAGGTGATTGATTTCTGTGAGGAGAGAGGTATATGTGTGTAAGTAATACTTTCTTTAAACACAAGAGTATCCATAAGTATACTAGAGTTGGTGTAGGTAGAGATGGTTCCGAAGTGCAAAGTATGATTGATTTTTGTGTTGGTGAAGAGATGTTGAAGTATGTGTTGGATGTTAAATCAGTGAGGGTTTAGGAATGGGATTATCGGATCATTATGTTGTTCTATGTAGAGTAAGTTAGTGGGGGGCTTGAATGGAGAGGAAAGGGATAAGGAAAAGTAAGTAAGTAAGTAAAGTGAAAAGTAAGAGTGAACAAGGTAATAAGGATAAGTATGCAAGAGCGCTCGCATGCATGCAAATCAGTTGAATATGAGAACAAGTTGAAAACTGAAAATCTGGGAGGCAAATGAAAGTTCAGAAAGTGCTTCTTTTACTGGTGCAAGGAAGTATGTGGATGTGCTAAAGTAGGAGTAAGAATGTTAACAGTGAGTGAGGTGGAATGAAGAGGAATTGATGCAAACGGTTAAAAGTAAAGGAAGCGTGGTTGGATGTACTAAAAGCCAATGATGAAGGTTCAAAAGAAAGATGCTTGGAAGTATGTAAGGAGGAGAAAAAGAAATACTAAAAGGTGTGCATACGTAGGAGAAAGGAAGAATTAAATAGGAGCAGTTTGGAAGGAGGATGAATGGGAACTTACAAAGGGAATAGGAGAGAGTTGTTCTGGGAGGAGGCCTCGGGAGGTTCGAATGAGAATAAGAGGAACCTGCTTTAGAATAATGAATAAGGGATGCTGCTCTTTGTAGCTGGTGCAGAAATATGGATGTATGCAGAGGGAGTGTGGAAGAACTCCTTTAGAAAGAAATCTGCATAATATTGTAACAGTAATGAAAGAGGTGATAGATGAATGTGTGTGGGTTTGATGGTGCAAGAAGGGGAATAGGTATTTTGGGGATGAGGAGGGTTATTAGCAAGGATGAGGTAATGGGTAGAGTGAGAAGTTGAAGAATGGTAAATCTGCAGGTATATATGAAATTACTGGTGAAATGATCAAGAACAGGCGAGATGGTGATTGACTGACTGGATTTGGAAGTTGTGTAATAAAGCGTTTATGGAGGATATAGTTCTGAGGGATTGGAGGAGAGAAGTGATAGTACCTTTATATAAGGGTAAGGGAGATAAGGTAAGCTGTAGAAATTATAAGGGGGAAAACCTTTGTTAAGGGTTGTGGGGAGTAAAAAGAGATTTAAATGAAATAATTCGTCAAATTATGATGGAATAACTAGATTGAGGTGAGAAGAACAAAGGTGCCCTTTAGAATTGGTAGAGGATGTGTGGATCAAATCTTTTTACATTGGAACAAATGATTGAAAAATGAAGGAGGAGAGAAGTACAAATTGTATTTAGGTTTTATGGATTTGCAACAGGCATATGATAGGGTTAATAGGGAAGCTTTATGGCAGGTGTTAGTGATATATGGTGTTGGTGGTAGGTTTCTGAATGGAATCAAAAGTATATATGACGATAGTGAGGCGTGTGTAAGAATAAATGGTGTCAAAAGTGATTGGTTTAGTATTAATAGCGGAGTGAGGCAGGGTTGTGTTATGTCTCTTTGGTTATTCAATTTGTATATGGATGGGGTTATGGAATAATTAGAGGTGGGGTGGCAGGAAATGGTGGTAGAATGATGGAGAATGGAGATGAGTGGAGGGTACCCTACCTATTATATGCGGATGATTTGGTTTTGTGTGGCGAATCTGAAGAGAGTTTGAGAGGATTGGTAGAGAGATTTGGCAGTGTGTGTAAAAAGAGGGGTTTGAAAGTAAACGTAGAAAAGAGTAAGGTTATGGTTGTGAGTGAGGATAGTCCTCAGTACGATTATGTTAGATGGTGAGCAGCTGGAACAAGTGTCTGAGTTTAAATATTTAGGGTATATGTTTGATGAGAAGGGAACGGATGATTCAGAGTGTAGTAGGAAAGTTGTGAATGGCAGGAAGGTGGCTGGTGCAATTAAATCGTTGGTGAATGTAAAGGGACTAAGTCTTGAGTGTGCTAGAGGGTTTTTGCATGAGGGTATGTTGTTACCTGTATTGATGCATAGTAGTGAAAGGACACCTATGGTCTGGAATAAGAAGTATAGATCTAAAGTTCAATGTGTTCAGATGGACAATCTTAGGGGTGTGCTAGGTGTGAGAAGAATTGATAAAATGAGGAATGAACGTATTAGAGAGTTGTGTGGTGTGAAGAAAGGGATAAACGAGAGAATAAATGAAAGTATGTTGAGATGGTTTGGTCATGTGGAAAGGATGAATGATAGTCGGTTGGTTAAGCGGATGTATAGTGGCGAGTGATTTGGTAACAGACCGGCTGGGAGACCGAAGAAAAAGTGGATTGAGTCAGTAAACGTTCTGTTCGACAGTAAACTTTAAATATAGTACGGAAGCTGGCCACGAGAATGGAATTTTTTGAGGATCCCAGTTCTTCATGTGGTCTCATGCGCATGTGAAATTTTTTTGAGGACCCCAGCTGTCCATATGTGATCTCATATGCTTGTAGAGTTTTTGTGAGGATCTTGTTAGTTCTTCATGTGATCTCATAGGCTTGTGGATTTTTTTTTTTTTTTAAGGATCCCAGATCTTAATGTGATCTCATAGTTTTATTGAAATTTTTTGAGGATTCCAGTTCTCCAATTGGCCTCATAGACTTGCTGAACTTTTTTGAGGATCTGTTCTCTATATGGTCTCATAGGCTTGAGGTTTATTGAGGATCCCAATCCTTCAAGTGGGTTCATAGTTTTCTTCAAATGATCTCATAGTCTTTCTCAAGACTGGAGAAACTATATCCATTATGAATCTAAATTCTGAAGGTTTAAAAACAATGTTTTCTTTTTAAATTCATTTTAATTCTTTTTTTTAAAAAAAAAAAAAAAAAACTACAAAAAAAAAGCATATAATACACTATATGTCATGATGTTAAATTCTTTAATGTGCTTTATAACCATTAACATATTTATTTTCTTATAAACATTTAAGAGTTTTTAATTCTTTTTTTTTAAAAAAAGAAAGAAAAAAAAAAACTACAAAAAAAAAGCCTCTTTTACAATTTATCTTTATGTCCTTCAAATAATTCTACATCTTATTAGCATACTAGTCCTGTGGATGGATCAAATTAGAACTAACAAATTAGGTGTAGAGAAGAAGACACTACCGTTGTTTTATTATCACTTTTTTAGCATTGATTTAAATTATACAATATTTATATAACAAATTTAAACTCATTAATAATCAATATTAAAATAAAGTATAATAAACATTAGTAATATTGAGAATTATTTTTATATTAATAAAAATACATAATAATTAATAATAATAATAATAATAAAACTAAGAGTACATACTAGTGACCTAATAAAGAATGAAAGACTTCAAATTTTATATATATATATATATAATATAAAAATTATACTATGAATTAAATTTTGCTTTTTTTATAATACTTTGTGCAGATTTTTATATATAACCTATATTACAAGGGTATATATATATATACCTAGCAATATATATATATATATATATATATATATATATATATATATTAGATATATATTACTATATAATCACTAGATTAGGCATGAGAGTCGGGTCTCTCGATCACTTTATATAGATACCGTGGGTAATAATACGGGTGATAGGGAGGTCGACTCATAACGTTCCCGCTCGTGCTATTCCCCGGTTTGGCCAGGCGGCGAGGGTACTACAGTGTATACCGAAACGATGATTCTGTCTTGCCGGATATATATAGGTTTTCATTATGAGGTTCGGGGGCGAGAGAGATATACTCCTACATCACTCTTTACCTATTCTCTTTGGCGTAAAGTGTAGAGTACGATCACCATCACATGAACATTGAGTGTATAATCATGTAAGAAGTGTCTCGCACGCACAATCTGAAAACTGACGAGGGAAGAATAACGCTATTGTAGTAAATTAATTAAATACAAGCTTTTTAACTACAAATAAATCCATTATTAAAAATGAGCTGTAGTTAGTGCATAATTGCAATAGTACGGAGATGGTTGTCTGTGATATTTTAGATGAGTTATAAATTGATTATATAATATTATATAGTTGTAATAAATAATTTATATGAGTTTAATATATCACATATACATATAATAACAATTTTTTATAAACAAAGAATTATTTAATAAATAATAATAAAATTATATAAATGAAATTACTAAAATTAACTTTAGTAATATTAGATTGAACAATATTATCATTGAAATAATATTATTATATAGCTAATACATTATAGGAAATGATTTAAATAGAAAAGTTTTAGATGGATAATAAACTAGCACCCAGTTTTTACATATATATAATATATATATATTATATATATATTAATTATATTAATTATATATATATATATATATATTATATATATATATATATATATATATATATATAATTGATTCATTCTTCCTCTCATACCATTAAAAAATAGCAATTTATTTATTATGTTTTGTTTATTATTATTTTTTTTTTTTTTTATTTTTTACATTATTTCTATGAGTGACTGTTTTTTAACAAGGATTCTCAATAATAAATTAGTTAATTTCATTTCCGCCATTGATTTGTTGTAAAGTAGTTCGGATGTATTATTATATTTATTTTTTTTTTTTTTTATTTTTATTTTTTTTTTATTATTTATTTATTTTTGTCAGAAGATCCCTGGATATAATAATATATATATATATATAGAGATATAGATAGATATCCCAGACAGCAAACGTTGGTTTATTTTTATAAGATATATAGGACCCTAGGCGTGTGTTTATGAGGTCTGGCCTAAATATATATTATATAAATATAATATAATAATATATATATATATATATATATATATATATATATTATATTATTTATATAATGTGATGGTAAGAATGGAGATGAGTATTGATAGGGTTATTTAGAGTTACTTGAGGGTGCAATAATGATTGGTTCTGTTAGTGGTACGATATCATGAAGAAGTTTGATAGAGGATTGGTAGAAGATGATTTTTGGAAGGTTAGATGGTGTAAAAGGAAGGGGTTGAAAGTAAATTACGTGATAAGAGTAAGTCTATGTGATGTTGAGATGAGTAAACACTCCTCATGATGTGAAGTTTTGTTAGATGGTGAGCAGCTTGGAACTAAGTGCTGAGTTAATATTATTAGGGTATATGTTAGGAATATGAGAAGGGAACGGACGAATGTAGAGTGTAGTAGGAAAGTTGTGTTGGAAGGTGATTGGTGCATATATAATTAAATTCAGTTGGTTAGAGAATGTAAAGGGACTAAGTCTTTGAGTGTTACTGCTAGGGTTTTAATCCACATGAGGGTATAGTTCTTTGTTACTAATAATATGTGTTTTAATTGTAAATATGGTGAAGACTTAATGGTCTGGAATAAGAAGTAAAGATCTATCAAGGTAATGTGTTCAGGGCACTGGACACATGGTTGATGGGGTGTTTAGGCGTCTCTGTTAGAGAAAGACTGATATAATATGCCGTAGAAGTTCGTATGTATTAGTTATGTAAGAGAGGATAGTTGGGTAAGTGAAAGATGTGTAAAAATGGAGCATAGAATCTATGAAATTAAGTTATGAATTGAGTATTGGTTGTGATTCGCAATGGGATGAAAAGGATAGAAAAGTAGAATCGATATTATGTTTGGTTTAAACAGTTTCGGATATGTTATTTTGTGGAGAGAATAGATAGATATGGGACCTACTGACTCTAGGCTGTGGATATGAACCGAAGAAAAAGTGGAATTGATGTACAGATAATTATAACTCTGATGTGTATAGAGGTTAGAGTACGATTCTCGTTGAAATAGCTTGTAGAGGCGAGAATGAAAGGTGTTGATTATACTAGAGAAAGATGGAATTAGGCGGGTGTGTAATGTTCGTGAGGGGGTATGGCGTATCTTGCGCCAAGCCTGGGCCAAATTGGGTATCGTACACTTATACTTACTTGTTGTATCGATCTACCATTAGGGTCGAGAGCTCTCCAAATCAGCTGTCGCTCATCGTACAGATTATAGGCGGTGTGAAAATGTATTTATAGTAACTTCGTGTTATTGGAGTTCATACCTCACATAATAATGGTATTGTAAGGGGGCGGATAAGGCTGGTTTCTTTTATTAGAATCCAAATTTTTTCATGTTCTATTTAAACTGCTTTTCTATTATATCTCCGATTAGCACCCGTTTACGCGCACATCTTACTTACTATATTATATACCCATTCTTTTAGAGTAGTAAAATATAGTAGTAGAATGAAAGAAGAAGAGATATATATTATATATATATTAATATATATATATATATACGTAACATAATGATTTTTCTATTACGTATTACATAAAGCTCGCTCACTCAGCAGTTATATAGAACTTGTAAATTTTTGCATTTGGTTTTAACATTTATTATTTTTTTATAATTTAACATAAAATTTAGGTAGCTCTAAAAATATTAGCATAATTTAATATGATACTATATAATTATAATATATATAATAAATTTTATAATTAGTATTGCATATGGTATATAAGTATAATAGTAGATTTTTTTTTATTAGCATACACAATATAGATTTAAATAGACTTTATCTAAGTATACAACTACTAATTAATAATTATTATATAAATAACATAATAATCTGAGAAGAGGACGACAAATCACCAATGATAAAGAATAAAGTTAATTGGTAAGAGAGTTATATTATATGTACTTATTATTTATTATATTATAATTAATATAATTTATATTTATTATTATTATATTATTATAATTATTATTTATTATATTATATTATTTATTATTATTATTATATTATTATATTATTTTATAATATTATTAATTATTATTATAAATAATTATTATTATTTAATTTATTATTATATATCATAAAAATTATATAATATTAATAATAATATAATTCAATATTATAAATTAATAATTAATTATAAATAATATAATAATATAATATAATAATATAATGTATATAATATATAAATAAATTATAATAAATATAATATTAATAATATATAATATAATAAATAATTAATTATATATTTAATTATCTTAATTATTGTAATATTTATTTATATTAATTATATTATTTATATATTATTATTTATTATATATATATATATATATTTATATTATTATTATTTAATTAATATTATTAATTTAATTATATTATATCATTATTATTATTATATTTAATTATTATATTTTATAATTTATAATTATCTTAAGTATTAACCTATTGAAAAAATATATATTATAATTATATAAATATTATATATTTTATTTATATTAGTAACATATTATTAATATTAAATTTAAATATATAATAATATATTAAAATAATAATTTAATTTTATATAAATAAGTAATAATATATATAATTATATTAAATTTATGAGAATAAATTCATTGTTAAAAGAAAAAAACAAAATGCAAATTAATTATTATATTTTAAAATATTATATTTTTAAAGATAGAACAGAGTACTAGAATTCTAATAAATTTCATTATTATTATTATTATTATACTGATCCATATATCATCTATTTAAAATACCTACCAAAAAATCATTCTATTTATTTATAACTTAAATATATATATCACAATTATTTAACTTAAAATTTAAAATAGTAAATAATTAAATATAATAATAAATATTATAATAATAATGAATAAATATATAATAATAATAAATAATTAAATTATAATATATAATAATTAAATTTATAATAATATATAATATAAAAATCTCACTAATTATATTGGTCATTAATTGTATATATATATATATTACTATTAATAAACATTATTTTATCGTTCATATATACTAAATTAATATATATATTAAAGAGATCACAAATAGTATATATATATAATTATATTACCTTATATATATATTATATATAATTAATATTATTTTATATATATATATATATGATATATTATAATATGTATTATATATATATTATATTAATTAGTATAATAATAAGCTAGCGCTTATACCTACTACAATTTTATAATTACTTTTACATTTATACGTCACTGATAATATATATATATATAATATATATATATATATTTAATATATTAATATATATTATTATTAATATTACATATATAAATATAATATATAGTATATATATATATATATAATATATACGTTTATATATATATATATATATAATATATATTTTATATATTATTAATATATATTATATTAATATATATATTATATAATATATATATACTATTAATTTAATATATTATATTATATATATATATATATATATATTAATAATATATAATATTATATATTATATTATATATATATTATATAATATATATTAGAGGTAGTTATAATTATATATATAAGGGCCACTTCAGAGCCCACTTTTGGAATACGAGCTTCTGTAAGTGTCTTATCTTTAATGATCTGAGTATAGCGATAAGGCATCGTGTTTTATGATGAATATTAAGTTAATATTATATGATTTTATTCATGTATATATTAATAATTTATTATTTAGATATTTATTATATTAATTATTATTTAATTATTATATTAATTATTAATTATTAATTAATATATAATTTATTTTATATTATTATTATTATATATTTTAATTTATTTAGATTATTATTTATATTATTATTAATTACGTTCGTAGATAATATGAGATCACGAAGTGATCTTCATTTCTGGAGGTTCTTGTGCTCCATACTTCAGACTCTCACCGGCTCCGGCTGTATACTATACCGGACGTTTATATACTCACGGCTTACTATCATACGTAACTTATATATACCGACTCCGGCTAGTTATTACCGGTCATTAGCTCGGCTCCGGTTATGTTGTTTAAGAGGTAGTTGGGTTCCAGATTTTTATGTTTCGTCGCGCATTTTGCTGTCTTAGGTGTCTGCCGTTTCTAGTTATGTCAATTTGTAGATTTGATATATCATGTAGGTTAGATTCTGACAATTCACTATGGCATGTTTGACACCTCAAAAAAGTATTTTCGTAGTTGAAACATTAAGGCAGGTTACCAGGCAGCCTTTTGACAAATTTTGCTTTTGATTCAATCACCCCACTCGTATCCGCTTGATTTGATAATGAGCAGAATTTTTCTTTCACACTGTGGAGACATCATAGCATATAAATTTAGGTCATTTTATAGTAGCGGTTCACATTGAAAAAATTCTGTCGTTTTCATATAATATAGTTAGGGGAAATAGAGAACCAATCAACATCACCAAATATGGTATTATTTTGGCCGGTAGCGTGTCTTATGTTTTAAACAGTAAAAACGTTTTTGAGGTGTCAAACTTGTCATAATGAATTGTCAGAATCTAATCTATACGATAATCAAATCACAAATAACTCCAAACACTTTAGAAAAAAAATGGTAACTAAACAAAATGGTGCCACTAGGTAAGAACACCATATATATATATAATATATAATAATAATAATATATCTAAATATTATAAAATTATATTAATTATAAATATATATATATATAATTAATAAATATATGTATATAATATATAATATAATTCTATATATTAATTATAATATATATTATATATATAAAATATTAAATAGTAAATATAGTATATAAAATAATAAATATATATATATAATAATTATAATACGTTTACAATTATTACAAATACTATATTGACAGTCTACTAAAAAAGAATTATTTTAAAAAATAATAACAAGCTTAATAAACAATTAAATAATTACAAGTAGCCATATTGGTCGTAGAAATGTATTATTATAGTAGTAGTAGTAGTAATAGAACTAATAGTGGTAGCGATTATAACAACAACAATACTAACTAAAAAAATATTTAAAAAATAAAAATAATAATGATAACATGGTCCTCAAACATTTAGCTTGCATACTTTTATTTTCATTCCTAACAAATAAATAATTAATAATAATAATAATAATAATACTAATAATAATAATAATTAATAATAATATATATATAATAATTAGAAGGGTGGAATAGTCCATTAAACTGGTGAGGATAATTGCCTCGAAGTGCATATAGTAATTTGTTACATAGACTCAAGTCCTAGGCCTCCATGATGAGAATTGGGCTAAAGATCCTGCAAGAAATAATAATAGATAATACGTAATAATAATAATAATACAATATAAATACTTTATAATAAATAATAATAATATAAAAATAATAAAAATAATAATAATAATTAATTCAATTATTATATTTTTTAATTAATATAATAATAATTTTTTTAAGTAGTTGTAATCAGGTGGAGTTGTCACTGAGCTCACTGGAATATGACGGCCAGATATTAGGATTGTGTAGCAAACACAGCGTATACCATCCTAGGAACAAATAACGAAAAAAGCAAACCCAAATCTATTAAGATTAATATATTGAAACATTAGATGCAATAGCGCAGAAAGGCAATAAATAGAAGTTGCCTACGAAATGAACGGGGGATTCCAACAGAGATGTCTGAAACGCGATTTTCCCGTAGGGGATGATTACATAGCAGTCAGGAGACCTTTGTCTGGAGTTCGTACAAAACGTACAGCCTACACAGGAACATGATGGACAGAAAAGAGGGAATGTAGAAACACAACAGCCAAATCGGGGGGGCCTCTCTTAGACTGTAGGTAGTATGTGTTAATAGTTGGTATAGATCAAATTCGATAAAGGATAATCTACCGTAGTAATTTAGTGGGAAAGGAAAATGATAAGGTTTTTACGATATGTATTTTTAAAACATCTTACAGCTTAGCAGTATCCTCACTTACTCAGTCCTTGGTCAGCAATGCACAATCATGTACTGAGTGTAAGAGTAGGTCAAGTCGTTAGAAGAATACATCATAATCTGAAGCAAATAATAGTTATAACGCTGGTATGTTATTTAGTAAGTTGACAACAGTGAGATTAAGACTGCTTTGTCCGGTCTATTTTTCATTTCCGGAATATTGACATGGGACGGGAACCAGCAAAAACACACTACGGTCTTCCGTACCTGTATGGAGCCGAAAGAGGAATTTTTGGATACATGATCAGTTTTGAAGTTCCAGCAGCGCAATTTTGGAGTCTGAGAAAATGATAATGTCTCACCCGTACTGAGGACAATGATTCGGGAAATTACCAGAACCAGTGCTATATCTTTTGGCTGCGAATACTGATGAGTAATGGGGGAGGAGTATGTGATAAAGAAAGGTCGGAAACGAGACACAATGCTCCTACGCCATCCTTTTACTTAGAGCACGTCATTGTATGCCGGAACCGATCTTGCATAAGTCAAAGTAAGATAAGTTCATTTTGAGCAGGGCCGGATGATTACCGGAATTTTGTTAGACAGGTGCACCTGTGGCGGTGGGTGAAACCACAGCTCACAGTAGTCTTCACGTGTGTATGGGAGGAATGCTCGTAGAGGAATGTAGAAATATTCAAATAAGTCACAACCGATCATTAGCACCATGGAAGCAAAGTGTTCCGTTTCCCCCGAAAGTGTAACAAGTAAATAACTGTATATCTGAAACAATTATGAATATACATTAAAATAACCTTTGATTTTTCTACTTCATATTACATTCACTAAAATCTTTCTGCAAAAGAATATTTTTAAAGAGCATGAATTGAATTAAATGCTTACTACTTATAGTTTTAGTAACTAATGTAGCTAAATATATGCTAACAAAAAGATAAAAAATAACAACCAATAACTTCGTAGTGGGACAAAAATATAGTTGGTACAATCTTGTAATATTCAAGCAATTGACTAAATAATAATCAGGCATTATAAGACCTATTATATATAGTAGAACATGTAATAAATTATTTTAGTTGCAGTTGTGTGTTTTTCATAACACACAATATCCTTAAAGCCTATGTCAAAAGAGGCACCCACCCTTCCAACGTAGACAAAGAATGACATCCTCCGAAATTTTAAAGCCCTGCTCTTTATGCCCAAAAATATATTTGGTCAAGTCCTGTTGCTGATGGCTGGAGGTAAGATTTGTGATATTCAACTCAAGTGCTTGTTAGTATGTTAATGAACTTCTCACAGGATTCACCAGGAGATTTGAGTGTTTCACTGAAAGGCTCTGTCTTGTAAAATTAAATTCTTGAAATAATAATAACAGTACAGTTGGAATGTTTTACCCAACATTCAAAGCTAATTTAGTTACCAAAACACCTGAAATATCCGAGAATAATCTATGGCTTATAACCAAGATTTTTGGCATACGTTCAAAAAATCGTGGGCATACAGCATGGAGCGAGTTCTTCGTTTAACATTTTACACATAGTCATTTCTCTTTTCTAAATATTCGTCTCAGTGGACTATGAATGTTAAGTACAAAGAAAAATAATTAGAAGTATAAAAGTAGTAGTACAAGCAAGGGGCTTCGTATGCTGCAAAGGAATAGTGAAAATCAAAGAGACAATCTAAAATCTATGCTGTTGTTTTTGATGTTTGGATATCTATGCCCAACATAATAATTCTTCAAGCTCATCTGTTCAGTTATGTCTCTCAGAAAACCTTGAAAGAATAAATTTGAGAGTTTGTAATCTCAGGCATAAAATACATCTTAAAGTATCTTAATCTTGTATTTGGAAAGCGAAACACCATTTTTATATCTTTACATTAGTGCAAGAACAACCAATGTCAAAAAACATAGCTTGGAGTTACGAATGATTAAAACATACTTTCTGGATTAATTTGAATGGAGATTGGTAAAATAAATATGATGTACTTCATTCAGGAAATCATCATATAACATTGGCTGTTATTGCGTCTAAAATTTTGTAAATATGTCTGAGAGTATTACTAACTCAATTTGGCCAAAAAGTGGCTTTGATTGTTAAATTATTTTTTTTTATTTAGTCAATGTACAGGACCCACCACGGCTCACAGAGAAGCGGCCACACTGTGTTGAATAATCAACACCGGCTCATATATTTTTATTTTAAAATGTCAAAGGAAAATGGTAATATGATTAAATACGAATTTTCAGTAATATATATATAAAAGATTTCCTAAAAATATAACTAGTCCTAATAATAGTTACTATCAACAAAATTTCATATATAATTGTAAAGTATATTCATTTCTTGAAGATACAAGAAAATAGTTACTGCTAAAGTGGGAAGATTCGGATAAGATATGGGTGGTTGATATAATAAAAAACAATGTAAATAAGTTGATATAATTAATAAGCTCAAACTTTTTATTTAAAATATCTTCATTATTTTTAATCATCTCTACCATAATTCTGTGAAGGGGTGTTTTCACGAGGTTCGAGTTATAGAATCCAACAATTCTGATGAAACTTTCTTCTAAACGTTTTCTAGGGCCCAGCAAGTAGTCTTATGAAGCTCTTCTTCGTCTTTACTGAGATGATTCATTACTATTTGATGAAATACATGTAGTATCAGTTTCTGCAATTTAAAGAGATGATTATGAATAAGCCTTACGGGGTTTTTTTAATCTTTCATATAATCTCTTACTTTTTCAATTCAGAACGTTTTTTTTTTCATTAAGATTTCTAATTAATTTAATAAATAGAAAATTAAATTTATACATTCATTTTGAATTTCCATTGCTTAATAATATAAATAAAACATTTAAGTTATTAACCATTACATTTTTTTAATTTTATTTTAATTTATACCTTTCCTAATGGGTTCAATCTAGCATTAAAAAAGCAAAGTTTAAAGAGCATTGAATAATTGTTCTCTTGCATCATGGATATGAAAAATCCTCCCTCAAGAAGTTTCAGTAGAACTCTAAGAAAAATAATCAGAACTTGGCTTCTCACTGCATATTCTACTACAGATAGATTAAAGTTAAATTATATTTAAAGAAAAATGAAAATGAGAACGATTGATATCTTTACACTAAATGTTTATGTTTTTTTCCTCTATAAGTAGTCTATTTGATCTTTTTTATAATAATTAAATGTCGAGCTGCAAAAGAAGGCAATCGAATCTAGATGTCAAATAAATTAAATAATTATAATCAGTTAAAGTACAAATAAGTACAAGTTTAAAATGTTGGGTATTAGGTTTTTCGAATAACCGGTACTTTTTATTTGGCTTCTAACGTCTTTGTACCGATTCACCGGTAAAATGATTTTTTTGGCCATTTTATTTGGCGTTCACTAGTTTTTTTTTTTTATGTCCATAGATCCTAAATTTTGAGATACCATAAACATTTTTATTATAGGTATAATAATTAACAAACAGAAAATATATTCTTTTAAATTGAATTTCATCATCAAAATAACTTACAAGTACAACGTTAGAGTGTCGTAGTTTCAACAATTGTGGATTCATCCGTCTGTCGCATACATGATGATAGAAGTGAGGGGAAAGGGTGAAGGAGAGACCAGGAATGCGCAATTGCGCATACATGATGACAGAAGTGATGGGAAAGGGTGAAGGTATGATCTTTCATTGGTCCTTTTTTTATGACCACTGATCGAAGATTTATCTAAATACTATCTAATATAGGCTGCGGCTAATACTAGTTCTATAAATACTCGGAGTTCTGGTTAGTTTTTAGGTTTTGTTCATTATATCTTTATACTCAGGGGGATTTTTTTCTTAGGTATTGGTGATGAGTTTTCTCAATGGGGGTATATAAGGGGACGGGTAAAAGGGTGAGGGGGGAGGCTTTCTTTGTAGACATGCCTCATGTTTTTCTATTAATGTTTTTCCGAGTGTATACTAGTTCAACTGCACTTTTTCTCCAATTGGGATATATATAATAAAATAATATATAAATAAATAATAATAATAATATAATAATTATAATATAATAATAATAATAATAATATAATAAATAATAATAATTGATAATTTAAAGTTATTTTATTTTATTGTATAATACATTTACTTTTTATATATAGATATATATAAATAATAATTTATGGAATTTTTTTGTTTGTAATTTATAAATGTATTAAATAAAAATAGAGAAATATTATAAAGTAAATTAAAAATAATTAGAATAAATTAAAAGATTATATTTTTTGATAATATAAAAGAAGAACATATTGAGTCAAAATCAGAATGTTGAAGAAGAAGAAATATAATGAAAATATTTGGAAAAAAATAAAAAGAAAAGGTTTAAGTTAAATATTATTACTTAATAAAAAATAAGTATATATAACATATTGTAATCCAGAAAGAAGAAAACTTATAAATATTGATTGACAATGAAAATTAAGTTACTCATCCTTTTAAAAAAGGTATTAATTTTTTAATTTTTAGTTTTATAATAAAGATATTAATTGATAAGCGAACGACTATATCAATAATGTTACATTCAACATCATTGCTGATTGGGTTTTTGAAGATGTTTTTATTTTTCTTTGAATTTTTTTTTACAAGCGATTAATTTATAGACATACATATTTGTATCAGAAATAAGTAACTATAAAGATTTTTATTTTTTTGATTGAAAAATACTATTAATAAGCAAAATAGAATATGAAAGAGTGAATATTTTCTAGTATTGAGAAAGGAAGAGAGACTGCAATCATGATACGAAGAGTAAAGAAGAAATAAGGGAAATATCATATATATATTAAGTTTTTATTGATTAATATAATCAGAAGTTATTCTGTAAACTTTAAATTTTACATTGTTTAAATGTTGGGTGACTGAAAAATTCTTTCCTTATAATTTCCAAAACAAAAGATCAATAAAGTAATACTGAACACTACTCAATATACAAAGGTAACAATTTCTTTATAATTATAATCATTTCAATTTATTGTCATTTCATCCTGCTATTAATCTTATTCCAGTATACTCAATAATATCAGAAGTCACCATAATCACGATCACGACTATTATTATTAACAGTAATAGGTAATAAATATTTATTCTGTTTATAATCTATTTAGCATAGTTTATAGATAGAATACTGTTGAGGAATTATTATTATTTACTCTTTCTAACTAAAATTTTTAGTATATAACACAAATTAGGCATTAATAGTTCATTTGTTGTTTACATTCAATGCAAAATAATAATAATAAATTATATAATATATATATATAATAATATATTATAATATATATATATATTATATTTATAAATATTTATAATTATTATATATTTAATATATTTATAAATATATAATTATATAATATCTATTCTAATATTATATATTTTTTTTATATTTTAATATAATAATATATTTTAATAAATTAATATATTATAATATTATATTATGATACTGACCTCGGTGGCGCATGAGAGGTTGAGATTACGCGCCTGGCTCATACGAGTAGGCTCTGTCTGGTTAAAATATCCTCCGGTAGCAGTTGGAGCTTTATACTACCTGGGGGCACGAATTAAAACTACGACTGCGATAACACGTTGGTGCGGAACATGGTTTGAGGATAGATTCAGGTTTAAAGTTCGATTTCCTGAGTGGTCTCCCTCCTTTCGTGTTACCAATTTTTAAACCCTTGCATGGATGGTAAAGCAAGTTAAATAGGTAGTTTTTAATATATAACGTATATATATATAATTATATATATATATTATTATATATATATAATATTTATATATTAATATATATTTATTATTAAAATATTTAATTATATATATATATATATTAGTATAATATAATATATATAATATATATATTTAAATATTTAAATATATATATTTTAAACTTACTTGAATAATATTTCCATTTATACTGCTTCTTTTATTTTTAAGACTGCGGTATTTTATAATTAATAAAGAGTTGATCTTCCCCTTTTTCCATATTTTTCTCCACGCACGGATGAGAAATAGTTTTTACTGCACCAAACCTTTCATCTATAAGATTACCCATTTCATTAAGGAGTCTCGTCATAAGACAGTATCCATGATCCTGCCAATTGATCTTAATAATATAATATAATATATATATTAAAATTTACATCATTTTATATGTTCTACATAAATTTCTAAATCTTATAGGGGACTAGCCCATATGGTCGACAGGAAAAAGTTGACACATCAAAAAAAAAAAAAATCCTGTACAGCCCCCCGCAGGCGTTAGGATATGATAGGTTAGGTTAGGTTGGGTTAAGTTTTGTTGGATTCGCTAGAGAAACTCTAAACACCCAGATTTTTTTTTCAAATGCTGATCCACAATTTGGGTTAATATGGTCCATCTTTATATAATAATATTTGATTATAAATTTACAACTAGTCTGCTATACGATATATTTTAAGACTGTTATTTTTCCGGAAATGGGGTACTAGACTATTGAGAAATGATGGTTAGAAATTTATCTAAATTTGCAAAGTTTATTATTATTTAGTTTGTGTGTTATTCATTATTTTTCTATTATTTCATTGAAATCTAAACTCCTTAGGCAATAGTATAACAATTCAGATACAAATATTACAGCCCATTGACCTTGACCTTAACCACATGTGACCTTGATTGTAATAACCTCCCCTATTTCTACCTATAAAAAACATAACTAACTAACCATAATATTAAGATTAGTAGAAGAAGCTTGCCAGCGGAATTCCTCATAGGTGAAAGAAAGATCGTGACAGAGATGAGGAAACTCTCGAAGGGAAGAAGGGGTTTCCTCCTTGCATAATACATAAAATTAAAACAATGTTTAATACGGCTCTTATGAATGAGATTACATTTTTTTTGACTCTGGAACAAATATGTTAATTATAGTTAATTAATTAAATTATAATTAAATTAAATATAATATAGTGTAAAATATTAATTGTTTAAATTAAAAATTAAGGTGATAATTCATAAAGGATTAGGGGAGTGACTACTATACTAATAATATAATAATTAATAATAATATTATAATAATAATTAATTAATAATAATAAATAATACTAATTTTTTAATAAATAATAATAATAATAATAATTATATATAATATAAATAATAATAATTAGGGCTTTAACAACATAACTTTGGTTTCATTTTCATACGATTGAATTTATTATAATTATAATATATTGAAATAAATTTTTAATTGACATTTGATAATTATTGGATAACTATTACAATATTGACTTTGCACAAGTAAAATTACTGTATTTACTCACTGTTTATTTGGTTGTGGAGATGACTGTATTTCCCTCTTCGCTCCTCCAACTGTTACAGCACTCTCTTTAGTACCACTGCTGTCATCCTGGGTTTTCGTGATAACCTGAGGAACTGTTATTGGCACTGAAGAGCAAACTGAGACAGTGGTAGTAACAGCAGAGGTACTTTTAACCTCCGTGGCATCAATTGAAGGAGCTTTAGAGGAAGTGCCAAAGGACGAAGTTTCTGGGACGTTAGTGCCAATTTCAGACTTACCTTTAAAATAAAAGTTAGTTATTAAAAATATTTCTAATTTACCTTCCTTTTGTAAACAAATTATAAAAATTCCTTATAACGCAAGATATAACAAAAAAAAATATATTAATAAAAATTTGCACTTACCACCTTCTCGTGATTTTGGAAAGGTTTCTGCAGTGGTAGATGATACCATGGAAGGCAGAGTAACTTCCAATGGTATCTTTTTAAGATGTTTAAGAGTATCAGGTAAAGACGACGGCAAGATTACTTTAGCGGGAGATGTTCTTGGTGTAAGAGGGAGAGAGTTGGAGTGTGAAGAGGTCGACAGTGGTGGAGTTTGAGAATGCGGGGGTGGAGGAGGTGGAGGAGGAAGAGGCAAACAAGCATGGAGGAATGACCCAAAAGAATGGAAATGTGTTATCAAGCACAAAGCTTGACATAGCTCACTTATGGACCAGCTTTCATCTCCTTTCGTTAAATCCTGAATAATAATAATAATAATAATAATAATAATAATAATAATAATAATAATAATAATAATAATAATAATAATTTCTCAACGCTTCTTCCAAATTCTTTTTTAAAATTTCCTTCCTCAAAGTATCCTAGCTTAAGTCTACAAGAAATCGCTACGAATTCAGTGATATAAATAATCATATGATATTTAAAAACATCAAGGAAAATAATTTTCTTCAAACTTATTAGAACGTTTCGTGGACCTGACTATCCACGCCAATCAGCTTAACATAACACTTTCGGTTAAACTGAATGAAGTGAGCAGTTACATTCGGGGAAACGCCCAAATAATAAATTAGAAAAAAATATTTCTTCTAACAAGATCATTGAATCCTTTTCTTTAATAATAATCATTTAAAATAAACTCTCATTACTTACGAGCACATACTGTGGAGTCAACATCCAAGGACGATGTGCCAATATATTGTTGATAGGCGTTAGGGCGCGGAGTTTTTTGGGTGCGAAACGTAGTCCTGAGAGCCACTTCCGGTCCCCTTCCGCCGATATGAATTCTATAGTAAGCGCACGGACCGCCCAGGTTACTTCATGTCTGCATAATGCCTAGGAAAAAAAAGTTATAAGTATGTTACAAAAAGTATTTCACTATTAATCCACTTCATGACGTATAAAGACTGGAAATGAGCAAAATTAAATGATCCGTATACCTAAAAGGACATTGTTATTGTAAATTTGTGCGCTTGAGTAGTGTATATAGAAACGTGTCAGATCTAAAAGTACCGGGCTCGACTCCTAGAGGGGAAATTGATATAGAAATTACCCTCCTCGATTATGGCCAAACCCTTGAGGTGTAAACTTTATAATGAAATAAATAATAAAAAAGCCACCCAAAAGCTACTTGCTTAAATCTAGGGCGCCGGAGCTGAAAACCACGGATCCGCAAGGAGATTTTATATGACGCCAGAACAGGAGGAGAATTTTTTTTTTTTTTTTTTGGTTGAGTCAGAGTTGGTAGATATTTATTTTAACTATAAAATAAAGAGTTAGGAGCTGGAGCCGGAGCCGCATTATATTTAAATGATTGAACTGGTGTCAGATTGAGAGCCGGGCAAATTTAAAATGGTGGAGTCAAGTCAGAGTCGAAACCCATTATTTTAAAATGGTGCTAAAATTAGAGTCGTGAAAAAAAAAAAAAAAAAAAACAACCCGCCCGCAGTCCTGGTTCAAATTTGTTTTGCTCGGAACTTATTGTAACAGAAATGAAGTACACCTGATTCACTTAAAATTTATCAAACGCCCTTCCTTAATTTTACTCCCCCTCTTGCGAAATTTTTGAAAAATTATTGGTCAAATTTTTAATCTTTCAATCTTTTCATTATACTGGACATAAATTTTTGCTTATCATCACTACTTTCACAATCCTTTCCATACTTTTTATATAAATTTTATTCAATGATCAAATCTTAGCGTCTGAAGGAGGATCTAGTAAAGATCGAAAGCTCACGCTCTCAATACTTTGATATAAATTTTTACTCATCATCATTACTTTCACAATCCTTTCCATACTTTTGATAAAAAAATTTGCTCATCATCATTACTTTCACAATCCGTTCCATACTTTTGATGTAAATTTTTACTCACCATCATTACTTTCACAATCCGTTCCATACTTTTGATATAAATTTTTACTCATCATCATTACTTTCACAATCCTTTCCATACTTAAATAAATTTTTTTACTCATCATCATTACTTTCACAATCCTTTCCATACATTTGATATAAGTTTTTCATAATCATTAAGTAGTTCACAATCCTACTTTTGATATCCATTTTATCGACCATCAAAAACCGCCCGCAGTCCTGGTTCAAATTTGTTTGCTCGGAACTTATTTAACGAGAAATGAAGTACACCCATACCTGAATCCGCCCAAATTTATCAAACGCCCTTCCTTAATTTTACTCCCCCTCTTGCGAAATTTTTGAAAAATTATTGGTCAAATTTTTAATCTTTCAATCTTTTCATTATACTTGACATAAATTTTTGCTTTTCATCACTACTTTCACAATCCTTTCCATACTTTTTATATAAATTTTTATTCATGATCATTACTTTCACAATCCGTTCCATACTTTTGATGTAAATTTTTACTCACCATCATTACTTTCACAATCCTTTCCATACTTTTGATATAAATTTTTACTCATCATCATTACTTTCACAATCGAACCGTTCCATACTTTTGATGTAAATTTTTACTCACCATCATTACTTTCACAATCCGTTCCATACTTTTGATATAAATTTTTACTCATCATCATTACTTTCACAATCCTTTCCATACTTAAATAATTTTTTTTACTCATCATCATTACTTTCACAATCCTTTCCATACATTTGATATAAGTTTTTCATAATCATTAAGTAGTTCACAATCCTACTTTTGATATCCATTTTATCGACCATCAAAATAATCATATTCACAATCCTTTCAATACTTTTGATATAAATTTCTAATCATCATCATTACTTTCACAATCCTTTCCATAATTTTGATACAAATTTTAACTCGTCATTACTTTCACAATCCTTTTCATATTTTTTATATCCGTTTTACTTACCATCAAAATAATTATATTCACAATCTTTTCTATACATTTGATATAAAATTTTACTCATCATCATTACTTTCACAATCCTTTCCATTACTTTTGATATAAATTTTTACTCATTATCAAAATAATATATTCCCAATCCTTTCCATACTTTTGGTATCCATTTTACTCACCATCAAAATAATCATATTCACAACCCTCACCTTACTTTTGAATTTCCTTTTACTCATCAATAAAATCATCGCATTTATAAAATAGCTCAAATATTTTTCCGGTTTGTATTTTTGTT
>JABUQX010006369.1:10000-12500 GCA_015478945.1 Trachelipus rathkii | reverse complement strand
ATATATATATATATATATATATATATATATATATATATATATATATATATATATATATATATATATATATATATATATATGCGTCACTAAACGTCCACGGTATATTCTGTGGAATAGGACGCTATACAATACGGACCTAACCTAACCTAACTTAGAAATCTTATTTGGGATTCTGTAGCGACTAAATAGTCAAAAACTATATACATTTATACACACATTGTATTACAGCTAATGTTATATGTTATCTTCTTCTTTGGTGCAAATTCTCCAATCGCTTTCAGCATTTCTACTGTAATACTCAACTACTATATTTACGGTTTACTTTTTTTTTTATCTTGATGACAAGAACTTTCACTTTTTGTTTCATTATTATCGGGCCCTTCTCCATTGTAGTGGAGGTTCAAGGTCTCCGTTATATAGTCTTAACATAACTCTCCCATGCATTTATTTCATATTTCCACAACTTCTTTCTTCCCCATTACCAATGTTCCAATCTTCTTTATTGCTTCATTTGTTTATATACAATGAAAAGCAATAAAGAAAAAATTAGATATATCAGAAAATATTTTTCAACATTCTTTCCAACAATTATAAAAAATTATCTACGTTTTTGCTGTGTTGAGTTGGCAAATTTTTAACAAACTGTTCTCCGCTTAGTCATAAAAGTTAACTTTTAAAAACCACAACCGATGTGCAGTTGCATTTTCTCTTACTTCACCTTTCACAATTACATTTATTTTTCCGATACAACATAGCATCTAGTCTGCACGTAAAGCATTTCTTTTAGCAGCCATCTTCAGTTTCAGCTTTAACAGTTGAAACTCACTACAACTGGAATAAGGATTTACAACTGGAACATAATTCAGGATAAGCTAACTTGTATCAATGCATTTCGGAAACATTTTCCTAATTTTGTAATTGTGCATAACCCCCTGTCCTTCAGACTCTTCCATCTCCACAAACGATCTTTGAATTGTGTTCAAACCATGTATTCTCAATAGTTTACTCATTCTAAATGCATCATTTATCCATTATCTCTTCTTATCTTTCCTATTATTCCAACTCCCCCAAACAGTCAAGTATATAATCAGCTCCTGCGTTCAAAAATCCTTAACATTCAAATCCCATATTAAAAACACAATTTAATGATGTTTACACACCTAATTAGTTATATGCGTTTCCATCGCAATTTGTTCCCTTCCTATTAAACATGTGTATCCCAAATGATCGTGTGACATGTATTTGTATTTTTAAATTCATTTATTCTATAAATATGAATTTGAGCGACTTCAAATCATTTTCAATGTCATTTCTCACCTTTATTTCACAACTCATTTCATACATGTTTCATGAATGTGGCTGGGGTCAGTTTAACTAGTTAATAAGGATGGTCCGGTGATATATATATATATATATATATATATATATATATATATATATATATATATATATATATATATATATATATATATATATATATATATATATATATATATATATATATATATATATATATATATATATATATATATATATGATTTCCAAGCAAAATATTGTAAAAACTGTAAAACTTAAGAATTCTTCTAGCAACCTAACCTGCCAAAAAAATGTAAAATGCCAAATCTAGCAGGTTACCAGAAAGTGCTAAATTTGGCATTTTTATTGATAATCACTTGAAATATAATTAAACTATATAAACCACAAAAATAAAAATCGTATTAAAATAATTTTAATTTAGGTTTCCAGTAAGTAAGTATAGTACAGAGGGTCATATATATATATATATATATATATATATATATATATATATATATATATATATATATATATTTATACTATATATATATATATATATATATATATATATATATATATATATATATATATATATATATATATATATATATATATATATATATATATAATAATTTTTTTTTTTATGTTTTTTTATTATTGTTTCAATGGGAGCTTGATGACAATTATTGACTGGCTGATTATATATATATATATATATATATATATATATATATATATATATATATATATATATATATATATATATATATATATACTACTATATACTATATAGTATATATATATATGATATAATCTTTATACATATATATATATATATATACAGTCAACGAGACTGCAGTGTTTTTTTTTAATCTAATCATAACTCACAAAGGCTGTAATGCAATTATTTCTTCACTCGTCCCTATTATTATTATTATTATTATTATTATTATTATTATTATTATTATTATTATTATTATTATTATTATTATTATTATTATTATTATTATTATTATTATTATTATTATGAGGTAATCGTTATTGTGATCCATTGATAATTTTGGTTATTTGCATATAGTATCAATTTGTAACCTTATTGAAATTCAATATACAGTCTTCTACTAAGCAGGACAAATTTATGATTTATTACTATAGGTATCCTGTAAGAGTTCACTATAAATTTTATCAATTTTATTTTATTACT
>JABUQX010006369.1:0-5000 GCA_015478945.1 Trachelipus rathkii | reverse complement strand
TAGTATCATTTAATAACAATATATGAAAAAAAAATATATGGGATCCATATAATCAACAAGGACCATATATATATATATATATATATATATATATATATATATATATATATATATATATATATATATATATATATATATATATATATATATATATATATATTAGGGTTCGATTCGACGAGTGCGGCGCGGCAAACAATTCCAATTTTCAGAGCGGTACGGTTTTAAAATAATTGAGGGCTGTGCGCATTGTAAAAATACGGAGGAGCGGTTCCGGATTACATATATATATATATATATATATATATATATATATATATATATATATATATATATATATATATATATATAAAAATATATATATATTTCTTTACTCTCTCTCATATATATATATATATATATATATATATATATAATAATAATAATAATAATAATAATAATAATAATAATAATAGTAAACGATGATATAAATAATGTACAAATAATTCGGAAGAATTAAAAAAAAAAAAAAAAACTAAAATAATAAAAAAACAACAATATTTTTTAAGTTACTAAGCCAAGAAAATTTATTCTCTTCCTCCCACCCTCCCTCTAACGTTCCACCCCCCAATTTTACATCCCTTCTCTCTCTCTCTATCCCCCACTTTTCCCCCTCCCCCAATACCTCTCCCCTCTTCTCCTCCGATCAGTGATATAAAGATTTCCTTACCAATAAAATAAATATTAAAATAGCAGTTCTTCCTTCTAATACAATTCAGAGGGTGTATATGCATTAAAATTAGCCGTCATGAATAAAGGAAATACACATACGTGACGATATATATATATATATATATATATATATATATATATATATATATATATATATATATATATATATATATATATATATATATATATATATATATATATATATATATATATATATATATATATATATATATATAGCCTATATATATATGTATATATATATATATATATATATATATATATATATATATATATATATGTATATATATATATATATATATATATATATATATATATGCTATATATATATATATATATATATATATATATATATATATATATATATATATAAACCAAGTGTTGCACGTTAGCAACACTGAATAAGGTTTTAATTAATAATTACGGGTATATTAAAACCAGCATCATGCTGAGAGGGTAAAATTATATTGCTCGACGTAGTTCACATCGAGTGTTTGTAGTGTGTATTGCACAACTTGTTCGAAATGCATTAAAACGAAAAGAAAAATCCACATGTGGAGTACTGAAAGAGAATCTCGGAGCCAAATAGAAAAGAACTGAAGAATGAGTGGTGCATTTGTTATAAAAAGTTCGTGCCGTAAGGTTGGAACCATAAATTTATTGGATACTGAAAAGAATGTTCATTTTAACAGCTCTGAGATTGCTGGCATTCGTGGGATGTTTCATATAAAACCAAGTATCTAAAAACGTTGTTACGAAAGTCTGGCTAACTGGTATTGTGTTCATTTCACTGTTTATCTAACCAAAACTAACCAACCGCTTCCTAAATCATTGATCGAATTATTATCAAGCTATCACTAACATAAACATTGTTATCAAGCATTCCATAAGGTTTATCATTACCTATCACTGCAACAAAAGTCTTATTATTATTTCAATCAACTTACATCACGCGTAAAGGGCATAAATATCGCCAGCTTGTCAATGTCAAGGACAAAAAGCGTATTAATTATCCTCTATAACAGGCCACTAAATAAAACAATTTATCACGTTCTTCTTCATATGGTGAACTTCGTTAATTAACCAAACCATGCATATTATCAAAAGCAAAGCATTCCAAGCACAGGAAGTGCATAAATAATTTCAATTAAGAGATAGTGTGTCAGGCAAATATGGTCGTCAATGGGGTCCAAAGTATTCTAAAATTTAAAATAGGACTATCTTTCTTTAATGTAAAATCTTTTATGGATTGTCGTCGAACCTAACCTAAACTAACCTTACCTAACCTACTTGTAATATTAAACATGTAAATACAAAATCTATATAAATCATAAATGAAATATTGAAATAACGAAGCGATCAACTGATCAAATTGGCTTCCAGCAATTGTTGATAACAAACAAACAAAGAGCTGGGAGGATGTCTTCAGTGAAATTTCAAAAATCATTTGATACTGCAGGTAATTCACCCGGAAAACAAGACAGTCCTCATAAAGTTGAAGTAACTTAGGTGAAAAATTAATTCTCTCAACCTGAACAGAACTCTTAACCTCTTTAAGGTCACCCAACAACCATTGTGGTACTACGTCTCCAAGATAAATTGTTGCTAACGTTGAAACCATGAATGTTTATACTGTCCACAGATAAGAACGCAGAACCGTCTTAAGAAAAAGTTTGACAGGTGTGCTTCAGAAGGAAACCTGATTGAATTTATAAGCGTTGAATTTCACAAGGTCAGGGAGGGGAGATCCACCGGAAAATCCTATCCAGATAGGAAAGAGAAAAGCTAAAGTTGTGATGCAACTCTGGTTGGAGAATAGAAAGTTCGAAATTGGTAGATGGGAGTACCGAGTCATTGTCATAAGACTGCATAGATTTAGAAATGCAGTTGAGGTCTTTATAAAAAGTAGGTATAGAGTTGGGAGATACAACGGAACCCAGATGACAATCACTATTAATAGGGTAGGAGAGGATCATCACTACTGATAGGGGAGCAGAGGACCATCATCACTATTAATTGGGCCAGGCAGGAGGAAGAAGTTACTTCATCGAAAAACATCCGACTTTGAAATATTTGCGAGACTAGAAAGATGGTGAGCAAAAAGACGAGGAGGAAACCCAAATACAAAATAATTAATGCAGGGTGCGAAACCGGTAAAATGCTTCGCCGGCTTAATCATTTAAAAATGTGCGACTTCGGCTAAGCACCCGTTTATTTTATAGCAAAAAAATATATATTTTGGCTCCGGCTTCAGCTCCACAAAAAACTTTGAAGGTCCGCTGCCCTGTCTTAGAAAGCAGTGACATGTCAAACGCCACCTCACAAACTCACAAGACTCCCCACTGCCCCTAAGCATCCTCTCCCCTCAAAGGTTTTATATATATATATATATATATATATATATATATATATATATATATCTATATATATTTTATATATATATATATATATATATATATATATATATATACTATAAATATATATATATATATATATATATTTATATGGAGGACCTGTTATGTTTTTAATATATTTTAATATATACCTACATGTTTTATGTAAATTTTTTTTTTAATTAACTTAAAAACCATAGGGTTAGGTTAAGTTAGGTTTAGTTACGTAATTAACCTACACCTAACCTAAACCTGGTATTCGATCAGTAAAAAAATATTAATTTATAAATGATGTAGTAATATGTAATTATCCAAAAATATTTCATTTTTGAAAAATATTTAATATAAATATGATTTTTAAAAAAATATTTAAAATATTTCGAACTTTTGAATCATGTCCGTTACCACATAAATTCATTGTTAGCATCATATACTAGCAATATATTAAACAAATAAATAAATAAATAAAAAATAAATAAAACTGACGGAGTCGTAAAACGTAACATCCTATATACTTTTGAATCATGTCCGTTACCACTTTAATTAATTCATTGTTAGTATCATACACTAGAAATATATTAAAAAAAACAAAAACAAAAAATCAAAACTGACGGAGTTGTAAAAATATAACAGGTCATATATATATATATATATATATATATATATATATATATATATGGGCGTAGACAGATTTATATATATATATATATATATATACCTATATATATATATATATATATATATATATATAAACAATATATATATATATAAAATAAAAAAATATATATATATATATATATATATATATATATATATATATATATATATATATATATATATATATATAGTCAGCATCCGAAGAGGCCAGGCATGTAACTAAAAAACTATAATAACTACAAGAAAAATAAAAAACATTTTATTAATCAGGAGACATTTTTATCCTTTTTTAAAAATAAAAATAATAAATAATCCGACGATTTTGAAAAATTTTAATTATTAAAATTGGGAAAGCTGTATGATAAGCATCGTTTTTGAGATTTACGAAAAAGCTCGAAGTACCGAGAAAGCACGCAAAGTTGCCAAATGTTGAATTTTTTTAACTAAAGAATACCCCACAGGTAAAACTTAAAGATGGACAGAGTCGGAAGGGTTTCTCGGCCTACCAGAGGCCTCAGTCCCTCCGTCGGCTCGAACCCCTAAAAGGATATAAAAGAAAAAAATAACATTTTCTCAAAAGATTAAAAATAAAAATACTATTTAAGTCTCTTGCTCTCGTGAACTAATGCAGGGATTCAAGGTCAAATCACAGCGTACGCTTACCAGATCTAAGATTATACTAATATTTAAGGTGTTATAATAAAATTAGAAATAAAATAAATTTTATTTAGTTTCATCGATGAAATTACTTGCTGAAATCAAAAATGTTATTTATTTTCCTGTAGATGTTATAGTTTTCTAGTTACATGCCTGGCCTCTTTCTATCACTTATAGCCTATATATATATATATATATATATATATATATATATATATATATATATATATATATATATTATATATATATATATATATATATATATATATATATATATATATATATATATATATATATATATATATATATATATATATATATATATATATATATATATATATATATATATATATATATAGATAAAAAATATAGAAAAATTTTTTTTTATACATTTCTATCTTTATATATATATATATATATATATATATATATATATATATATATATATATATATATATATATATATGGAGCGAAGGAGTAATAATATTTGTCAATGTGAGAATTATAAGCCTGTATTTTCCCCATATCATAAAAAAACTAGTCATTATATTCACATTTATGTAAACT
>JABUQX010006368.1:17500-38702 GCA_015478945.1 Trachelipus rathkii | reverse complement strand
TAAACATCCGCTCATGGTTGATGGAGCACTCTTCCTTTCTCAATAGGATTCCTCAGCGTCTCAGTCTCTCATCTCCCTACTTTATATCCTACTTTCCATAATGATCTTCTCCACCTGCCACATTCTAACTCTATCTACTACATGCGTGATCACCCTTCAATCTTCAACTCATTTCAATATCTGCTTCCTTCTTTTACGCTCTAGAATTGCTCTCGTCCTAATCTTTCCGATTTTATTCTCGCTGATCTGAATAGAATTTCCGAGTGGGGTGCTCTCAACCTTGTGAAATTCAATTCTTTTAAAAAACTCAACTTCTACAAATCTCCCCTCTAAAATACCTTCTAACTCCTATTCTTTTGACGTGTTCTTTCGTCTCTCCTAGTTGACAATAAAACACCTGCCTTAACATCTTAAAAAAAGTCTTGGGAAACCTCACACACACGGTTCTCGGTGCCTCAAAGAAACTGAGGAAGTCTGTTTAACTGACGAGACTTTTTTCTCTTCTCCAGTTACTCCAGCATACTTAAGAGGTCATCCGCCTGGCTTATCTTCTTCAGATATCCGATACCTAGATCTATATTGTTATTTCATAACTAAGTAGATAATACTTATATATCAAGTATATATATAGTATATATGATATATATATAATAATGGGTATTATATATATATATAATTATATATTATATATGTAGTTATTTCATACTGTGGTGTGTGTGTTGTTCGTGGTAACAGTATAATGATTTTTCATATGGCATTTATTATTCGTTCGTTTTACTCGCAATTTGGCCCCTTTACCTTGCCTGGCCCCCGCACCGCTGGCTGCGGTGGGCGTTAGTTACGCCCTTTGTTATATATATATACTATATATATATATCTCTCAGAGCGAGTTATATATATATCTATAGTAAATATCTATATATATCTATATATCAAACAGAGCGAAAACTGTCAAAACTGCGAAAATTGAATTTTCATTCACTAGCGATATTTAGGTGTAATTCTCAGCTTTTCTCCTTTTTAATAAAATTAAATAGTATAATATATATTATTATATTATATTATTATTATATATATATATATATATATATTTAATAATTAGTGTTATGTTAACCAACAAATTACTATACCAGATTCAACGGCACACAAATAACTTCTAAATATTTAAAGAATTATCACACTATTTTCAAGTGTGAGTACCACAATTATACAACTCTCTGATTAGCTATATATTATATGAAGATCGCTTATTTCAAAATATGTGCTTTATAATAGCTCTTTAGCTCACCTTTCTAACAAAAATACTACACTTATTTATTCTACAACCAAACTAATTAACCTCTATCCTTCGACTGTTATCAAGCACATAAACTGCTTTTATTGCAAACTTTCGTGCAAAAGGCACCAAGCAAAAATCAATAAATGACAACAACAAAACGGGGATAGAAAAATATTGATTAATAAACCCGTCACTTCGACTAACTAGATAATCCCGGAAAAGGCAACCCAATTTTACCTCTATGTAAGGGTTATATATATCTAATATACTTTATTTAAAACTCTCTCTCAACAAAATATCAATCACTGCCAGGCCTCCCTTTAATATCTAATGTCTTGATAACTCTCGCAATTTCTGTCTTCAATGAATAGTAGTATCCAACACCAAACGCCTAGAGCGGTTAATCAACTCTTTACACAACACAATATTGACTTCCAATAAAATACTCAAGTTTGTAGTAGCAGTACTAGTTATAGTAGTTATAATAGTAATTATCAATATCAAAATGAGGATGTTTATTAATATTAATTTACTACCTGAAGATTCTCTCAATCCTTAAGCAATGTATCATCACAAGTAACTTCAAATATTTACTCAATAATTAAGTATATATATCTATATTATCTTTATAAATCATTCCTTTTTCAATGATAGACGTGCAAAAAATTATATTATATATTAATAATAAAATAAATATATTCTACACTCTATGGTTATTAAATACATTATATATCAAAATAAGCAATATTTTAAAACAAATATTAATATTAAGTGATATTATATTATAATACTACTTAATGAATGTATATTTTATATATATTAGTATATATATTAGATATATATATTATATATATAATATATAAGTATTATATACATATATATATATATATTATATATATATTATATAGTATAATACAGGGTTATTCAAAATTATGGTAAAATTTTTGGTAAACTTATGAAGAAATGAAAAAAATAAAAGTTTAAATGTTCCTATAAAGTTATAACAAAATGTTCAGTTTTCCGTCTTTCTGTCTGTATGTGTTTTTTACTAATATATTTGTACTACGAAAAACTCAAATAGGGTTACAATACCGATATATTGTTATATGTTACTGTTGTTATAGCTAATGACAAACAAAAAGGCAGTATAAATACTATAAGATTAAAAAAAATGGATGGCCGTTTTAAATTACACTCGTACATAATAATTAATGCCTACCATACCTCTCTCATACAATACTAACTATGTTATTTTCACCCCTCCTATTCTCGAATGATTATTCGTTCTCAAAACTTTTAACGTCCAGCCACAAATGTTAGAGTTGTAACTGGCTTCGTAGAATACAAGATTACTTAGCAAAAAACAATACAGACAGCCAGACGGAAAACTAAGAACATTACGTCATACCTTTATGTCTATAGTTAGATACTTTTACCTTTATTTTTGCTGTTTCTTACCAAAATATGATAAAATAATTATCATAAATTTTGAATCACCCTGTAGTTTTTTATATATATATAAATATAATATATATATATATATATATTAATAATATGATATATATATATATATATATATAATATATATATAGTATATATATTATTAACTAGACTAGCTAAGAATAGTATAGTATATATATATATATGAATAAATATATAGAAAAAATTAGAATTATTAATAAAAATAATAAGCTTTGGTTTTGCAATCGGACTTTTTTGAAGTTTACCTGAATTCATAAAAATCTTTAAAATAAATCAAAATTTGTCATTCGTTGATCTGATCACCAAAGTCAGCTGCTCTCGCACTTTCGTTTTCTTACTCAATATTTCATTTTAAGACGAAAGATTGTTAGAAAATGTAAATTAAATATAAACTCAATTATATTATTATAATAAATATTCATAAATAAAATGCAATGATTCTTTTAGTATATAATATATATATATATATATATATAATATATATAATATATATATAAATATTATGCATATATAATATATCATATATAATAATATAGTATTATATATTTATTATATATAGTATGTATATCAATATATATACCGTAAAATGGGAAAAACCGGTTTAATAAATCGCCGTTTTTTTTTTTAATGAATCATGAAAAATCGAAATTTTAAGTTACGTCTATACTTAATAGTTTTTTCCTATATTCCATGAATAATTTTCTAGATACAATGAAAGAATAAAAAAAAATCTCGTAAAAATAATATTTTTCAAAATTTTGAAAAATTCCATTTTTTAAATATATTGAAATTTGGGTAAAAAACGGTCATGCCCTGTAGGCAGCCGTCATTAAATTATTATTCTTTTGGGTCTTTGTCCAAACTAATTATAATTATATCATTTTATTTCAGTTAGAGTTTGGATTTATACATCTTGTAGAACAAATTTTAGATTGAATGATCACATTCTAAGTATGTAAAATTTTTAACATTTGCAAACGTTTATTTTTACGAAAACTCTTGAAAAAAAAAAAAACCTAGAATAATACAAAATATTTATTTAAATTTCTTATTGCTAAAGATAGCATGAAATAAAGCATCAATTAAACACAATATTAATCTCGAATAATTAATAATAATATTTCAACCTTTTTTACCAAAATTAACACTTAGATATGAAGTAGCCTATGTACGTCAATCTCTTCACGTGAACTTTTATGACAAAAATTTTCACCCCCATATTATAATTATAAATTAATCAATCAATTTTAATAATTTTTTCAAATTAAAATAATAATGCAATTTTTTAAAACAAAAAGCACCTTTTTTTTTTTTTTTTACTATATCGATCATGTTACACCTTTCACGTGAATCACTTTATTTTTATTACTCCTTACTTATGAGATTAAGACGAAGATATGTATAGAAAAACATTAAACAAATGTCTTATAGTCTTATTTAAATAAAAATTTAGAACAAAAATAATTATTGAAAACTAAAAAAAAAATGGACCATTTTTTAAAAAAGTTATACAGACCCGGTCTTTCCCCTCACCGAGACCGGATTTTCCTCCCACAATATGAGAAAAAACCTATAACTGTAAAAATTAAGCATTAATATCTTTAAACTTTTACATAGAAAATAGTATAAATAGATCTTCCCAATAATGCATCTAAGTCAAAAAATTCTGATATCTTAATTCTACCGAAGATTCACATGCGTCTATAGATATTTTTATGGCAAAACAAATTTTTCTTACTAGTAGGATAATGATATTACTTACATTATTACTATACGCTTAAGAAGTATAAATTCATATCTTCTACTTAAAAAAACCCCTTTTCTCTTCGAATTCGTGCGAAAAATATATAATTTAAAAAGTTCTATACCTAATATAAAAATAGAATTACCGAGTATTCCCCTCAGTGATTTTTGACCTGTTTTCCCCCATTTTACGATATATATATAAATATCAGTATATATATCATATAATACTAACTATAGTAGATACTTATATATATAATATATATATATATACCATAGTAGATATATAATAATATAAAATAATACTCCGACTCCGACTCAAATACTCAAAAAAATAAATAATATACATAAAAATATTATATTAAAAAAATACCTGAGTAAAATATACCAAAATCAGAACATGTGTGGTCGAGACGATCTGACTGTGATTTAAATAGAAATCGTTAATAAAAACCTTAAATCAATAAGGAAGACAATTTTACCACATATTTACAAGATTAATATATTATTATTAAACAATAAATAATACTTAATTAAATAAAACTTACAAACAATATAATTTAATAATAAATCACCAGTCAATATTAATTAAAAAACCACCAACGAAAAATAGGAATAATCAATAAGAGATACCACTCCCGCATCATAATATCTTGCTCTGCATGTCAAGCATATAACATAAAACTATTCACAATTTTAAGCTCCAAGACTTAAAACAAAGCGATGAGCAACACAGCATAACCTGAGCACAAAATAGGAGAAATAAGGAGAATAAACGTGCGCAAAGATCATAGTCAGACAATGTAAACGAATAACCCCTATATCCTCAAAAATATAACCATGTACATCTTAGCCTAAGATCAAATCATGTACTACAACAATCTGTAAGAGAAAACTAATTCAAAGAGGATAATCGTGGCGTAATAACAGAAAGTTACAGGGAGTTTAGAACGCCTGCAGAATCAAGAGAAAGTTATACAAATCATTTACACTCACAGAGATACAAATGAAAAGAAAAAGACCAAAAGCATTTTATCCATTTTCTTCTAAACTTTCCAGAAAATAAAATCTAATTTTAAATATCTTTCAAATATTTAAATATAATATATTTTATATAATATATGAGAGTATTAATAATAATAAAACTAAATATTATAATTTATATATATATATAATAATTTATATTTATATAGTTATATAATATATAATATATATATAATAAATTATATATTTAATATATATATATAATTTATATATTCCCAATACTTAATTAATAAAACATACAAAATAATAATATAATAATAATCTAATCCTTCTTAAAAAAATAAAATAAGTTGTTAATTATGTTAAAAGATTGATAACTTAATAAAATGAAAATAATTTTATTCACTCAAACAATAATAATCTAAATACACATTTAATATATATTATTACTATAATATATATCTATATATTTATCTAAGCTATATATATATATATTAGAATAACTTAATATATATATATATATATATATATCAAATAAATATCAATATAATAAAAATTATCATATATATTCCTTTCTTTCTTTTTCTTCACCTACCCTTATTTTCCCAGATGGAGTAAGAGCGCTACAACATCCTGAGGAAAAGAATAAGACACACTAGGAGAGATCTTATGACAATATGTACGAATACAGACACCAAAGCCATTATCCGCCCCCGTCATGTACCATTAATTAGGAAAAGTCTCACTAGCACAGAATAAATCCACCCTAAAACCATTCATAGAGACCGCTCGACGTGACCCCCATCCTAAAATGTATATAATTCAATAGTAAGTTCATCCCCTTGCCACTTGACCACAACATGCCCCCATACAAAACCCTCGCCAATTCTATCTCACTATCAGCACCTTATTTCTCTATCTAAATACTTCTCTATATAGAAATTTACATGAACTTTCTTTCTATCAACTCTAACCATCAAAATTAATCAAGATTCTTTCCTATTCTTTTTTATCCTTTCTACTCTTTCTTTTCAATTCACTACAAGTTGATTTGTTCAAACAGTCAATTGACAGACCCTTATACTATATATACTATACCTATATATATAAATATATATATATATATATATATACTATAAAATATAATTATAATATATAATATATATATAATTATATATATATATAATACATACTAGTTATATATATATATATATATAAATATATATAGTATACATTATTACTATTACCTAAATTTTCTCATTTAGAAAGCAAAATATATTTCCAGTGAATAAAATATATATTATACTATAGTATATATATTGTAAATACTACTATAAATATAATATACTTACTATATAATAATAACAGTAACTATAATACAATATATATATAATATTTATATAACTCATTATAAATATATATTACATATACATTACTATAATATATATATATTATACTAATATATATATACTTATATATATATACTACTCATACTACTATAATATATATATATATATATATATATATATAAATTATATATAGTAAATTATATTAATTAATATATATATATACTATATATATACTATACTATACTACCTTATATATATATACTATATATACTATATATTACTATATATACTAATATAATATATATATATAAAGTAAATACTATATATATATACTAATTATATACTATATATATAATAATTATATTATCTATCGTATGCTACCTATTGTCAGCACCTGAGTTGACATTAGACGCATACTATTTTTGTAAATTTCGATAATGTTTCACGAATATTCTCTTATCTTTTTGCGAAAGTTGGTCAAATAATGAAATTATTACATACAAAATATAAGATTATGAAAATTTGAAACGAAAAAGGGAAGGAAGAATAGCAGCTATTTAAATAACGCTTGATATTAACACAATTTAACTATGCACTACATCCAATGCCCAAAGCAATTTGAGGAACATCAATATCTCAGTTTCCGTGACAATTAGAGTATAATTATTCTCAATAACAATACATACTGTCTCTATAAGTGCATATGTTTGACACACTATACATAATAAATAAATATTTATAACAAAAAATATATTTTAATAAATGCAAAAATTAAATAATAAAACATTACTAAAACTTTAGAATTTTAATAAAAACTAAAAAAGATGTAACATTTGAAAATCATTCTAAAGTTAACTCATAGAATGTATCAATAGAAAACGGTTTAATATAATTTTCCTCTTTAAAAAAAAACTCAAGTATTTTAATATAAGTAATGTACATTTTCAGATATAGCATAAGTAATCATCCGATTTACTTATTTTACTCACTATACTATATCATATATATATATAATACTTTCCTGTAAATAACTACTATATATTTATAATCACACTACATTATATATTTTATAATAATTATATCCTATATTATATCTATACTTACTATAATATATAGAAGTCATCTGCCGAGCTAGCAACATGATGTAAACTATTGAGTCTGTTAGAACTGCAGGTAGAATAGAAGAGAAGGTTTTACCTTAATCAGGAGAAATTTTTTCTCCCGAAACCAAGTACGAAAAAATAATGCTTTTTTGGAAAAACTTTATAAATCTGTTAAAATGTTGGGAAAGCTGTATATGATAATGATCGAAAGGAACGAAGACGAAAGGAGACTATGGCATGCTCAGACCCTTTCTGAGAGTCAAAGATTTTCGATATGCTCGAAATTTTTTTTACTCTAAAAGATTCTATTCCCAAGGGTTTTAACCCACAACGCATTGGAGAGAGTCCGCTTTCTCGGCATCTACCGGGGGATGAGCATACCTTTCTATGGCTGGGGAAAGTAAAGCCTTTATTCAACTGTTTTTAAATAAATGTCAAAAAGGCAAATATAAAAAAAGGGTTTTTGGTTTTGGGAATTATTACTTAGCATAATAAAATTAGAACACATATTTGAAGGTAATCTCTAGTCTCCGTACACACTGCCCAGAAAACTCCAGCGCACACCACCCACCCACACACACAACCAAAAAAATCATAAGGATTCTCCAGAAGCATTACAGCTCCAGGACCTAAGATCGTACTAAATTTAAGGCCGCCTTCTCTGATCCTTTGGCTCCACTAAGTATATTAATAACAAAATTGCAAAGAACACATTAAGAATTAAATAACTTTTTTTTTTAGTTTCATCGATTGGAAAATAAAAATAAATAAACAGAAAAAATATATTTACTTTTCCAAAAATAAAAATGCTTTTAGAAGTTACATTTATGATTGCTTTCGGGAGGTTGACCCATACCTCAGAATATAAAGTATATTTATTATATATATATATATAATATATTATATTTTATACTATATAATATACTATACTATATATACTATTAGTTTATAAGGTATCATCCTAATATATATATATATATATATATACACATATAATATAACTATATAATATAAAATATATATAAATATATCAGTTTTTAAATTAAACTATACACAATTTATAATAATATAAATATAGAAATAATATATTAACTATATACTTATTAATAATATATATATATATATACTAATCATATATATTATATAATATACTATAGAGAGCAGAGAGAAGAGAGAGAGAGAGCCACACCAACACAAGCACAAGCATAAAGTACAAGTTGCATGGGAGTCTCATCTCGATATATATATATATAATATATTATTATATATATAATATATATATATTATATATATATTATATATATATATACATAAATTCCAATTATATATATAACTATATATATTATATATATAATATCATCATCCTATATCATAAATAAGTATATATATATACTACTATTAACTAATATAATCTTATACAATTATTACTATTACTTCATATATACCCTAATTATATATATATATAATATCCATATATATAATATACATACTACATATATATTATTTATATAATACATTAAACATAAATATATACTATATATTATATTATATATTTAATATATATATATATATATATAATATATATATACTTATACTATTATATATAATATAAAATATATATATATATATTATATATATATATATATAAATATTATATATATATTATATTATATACATATATATATATATATATATATATATATATATAATATATATATATATATAGTATATATAACTATAATACTAATAATATATAATATATATACTATACCTACCTAACACTATATATACATATCATAATATTACTAACTTCTAGTTCTCATGGAATCACCCCCACAGAATTGGAACGGGTAGCGGTGAAAAGCAATAAAACTTCAAATCAAAATTGGAATATTTGACACACTCACCAGGACATCTTTTTAACTTTTAACCCGCTTAATGCATCAGGCTTCCCATCTTACACCATTCGCATTATATGACATTTTACCCTACATTAAACACTTTCAAATACTTCTCTTGCCAGTATTCAACAAACATTCCTTCCATTTGCGTCCACAATGTTTAGCTAGCATCTTGGGTGCTATAAATTAACACTACATTGAATATTTGTCGCGTTCTTCCTTAGTCCATCAGTGGGCGAGGGTGAGTCAAGCACTTACGCGGTCATCTGCTAGAGCACAGGTTCAATCCCAGCAGAGGGTGCAAATTACTTAATGGGATTCTTTCTTTATCAATAAACCATTCATTACATGCTGTTCGACACCACAAAACCGGAACAACATGTAGAAGGCATGAGCAGTACCTTATCAATATATATATATATATATAATACCTATATAATATATATCATATATATATATATATATATATAGTATAAATATACGTAATAAATATATATATTATATATATAATACAATAATCATAAAATACTTTATCATATTATAATATATAACCTATATATAATATATATATATACCCTACTACTACAATATATATTAATATATAAATATAAAATAATATATACTCATACTATAATACAATACTATAAACTACTAATAAATATTAATATAATAACATAATATCACCTAAATTATACTAATATAATATATATATATATTACTAATTATCCGTAAACTTGAAAAAGAAAACCCTATATTTATATCATAATATTCATACATAGACATAATAATTTAATTAAACAAGTCTAGGGGAAAGAAAAGGAAAATTTTTATACTCAAACCAAGATATATAAAATATGTTGAAATAATTCGACAACGTTTTACTTATAAGTGGAAATATATTCTTATGTAATTTTTGAAATCACCACTCTCTCTTCTCTCTCTCTACTCTCCTCTCTCTCTCTCTCTTCTCTCTCTCTCTCTCTCTCCTCTTCATCTCCTCTCTCTCTCTCTCTTCTCTCTCTCTCTCCTCTCTCTCTCAGCACACCACACACACACACACCACCACACACACACACACACACACACACACACAAACACCAACACACACACATATGCCTCGCGCCGCGGCGATATCATTAAAATGCACATATTATATATATATATTTATATATATATATTATATATCTTATATAATATATATTATATATATAATATTGTATCTTTATATATATTTATTTATTATAATACTTTATATAAATAATTATTATATATAATATATATATACCACTACTACCGTCAAATTAACGCCCACTGGCTCACTATACTGTTAACAGGTTACAAAAATGACCAGAACGCATCTTTTAAATTTATTATGCAATATAACATAGCATTTGGGACACATTACACAGTGGTAAGATTGTCGAAGAGTCCCATCAAACCCCTGGGGTCATGCGAATAGGTCCTATATGTGCCGATTTGCGTTTCTCCAAAGTGGGAACGTTCATCGCGATGAAGGGTCGTGTGGGATGGTGTTTACTCAATATCGTGCATGACCACCTTTGGCCGGATGACGGCTTGGCACTGTCGTGGCATGCTCTCAATGACCGGATGCCGAATGTCCTCCATCGGATAATCTGATCAATACGCGACAGCACCGCCTACCGCAGCGGACGGAACGGTTTCTGCGAGGTGTGTTGCAGCACTGTTCCGCCAAACCATCTGTCAACATGTCCCACACATGTTCAATTGGGGGCTTAGTAGAAATGAATGCTGGGCCAAATCCACTGTCCTTATGTGATATTGGACCATCGTTTATGGTGTTCACGAGTGACGCATTCTGGCTTTGTAGTGCTTTGCGTTGTCATGCATTATGACGAATCCGTTTACAGATGTAGAGGCATATTGCACGATATTACGTGTCAAGGAGGATCTTGCAGATTGTACCCGTGCGAGCGGTTAGGGTAACGACTCTCTTCTTAGGCACGTCGTATCTCTGCACGTACCCGTTTAATAGATATGCTTCCCTCAGACCATGAGAGTATTGACTCTCCTTCTTAAATTTGGCAATGTAAGCAACTTATTATTGGCATAAAGCACGTTAACCTTTTTCGATTTTAGGTCTCACTATGCACACAGAGTAGTCTTTCTTGGAATATCGCGATCTGGAGGTTGTTTAAGGAGACTGACTTCTGGTAATCCGTAAAGTGCAATTCAGTTCCCAAATTCGCGACAGGTCAATGTAAGTATTTTCCTTTGTGTGTAGAAAATGCACTATAGTCGCGACCGTCGATTGTCCCTCGGTGAGTTTCGTGATCCTTATGACCAAGCCATTCCTTGGCCGTAAATTATAACTCCGCAAAGCGTTGACGTATGCATTACATCACAACGAGTCACTGAGGACTCACCTGCAGCTGTATTGAAGAGTAGCCTTGCTGTTTTTGAGTAATGGACAAGGGTCTTTTTTCGTCTTTACGGCCCGCATTACGCCTAACGGGGTATTCAACGTTAATGTGGTGCAGTCAGAGCAACTGCCTTCTTGTGTTCCTGCACTCACCGATTAGCTGATAGCTCTATATAGAGGATAGTAACAGATGAGAGATAATTAACTGATCTATGACCTCAGTGCAGATGGTTGTCGTGCTCTACACCAACCGTCTGACCTGAGGTTCAACTATATGATATATCAACATAAGTTACCGGTTAACCTCTACGGCACACTCGAGATTTTTAATAAAAATCATGTAGTGGGATAAAATCTGGTAACCGCACTCATCACGAGTGTTAGTCGACGCCCAGCCCTTTCAGCCAATAAGATATGATAAGTGGATAAAAATAAGTTGACTATAGTACTAACCTCTGAATTTAGAACACAACAGTAAACTAACACTCACCATGTTTCCTCTTAGGCTCTCGCCCATAAACTTTAACCCCACAATCTGCTTAAGCTGGAGTTACATGGTTGTAAATCCGGTTACGATAAATAGACACTGATTGCAAGTGAACTCTCGCAGCCCCTCTCAAAAATTTTGGTAATATACACCTCCCCACATACCACCCATATGTTATCTCTTCACTAAGAACATATGTGGGTTAATTTTTATCACTCGATATAAGGCCGTGGCCATCTCTATATATTTGATAAACGTATACAAACAGTTGTTTTCCTTCTGAATAACACTAAAGTTAACGCCTTATGAGCCAGTGGTGCGTAATTATGACGAAGTGTAATATAAAAAAATATACTATAAAAAATAATAAAATAAAATCATAAATAAAATAAAAAATAATAAAATATACTTTATAATATATTTTTTACTTATTATTTTTTTTATATATATATTATATTATATTTTATTAATATTAATATTATATATATAAATATATTATTTATATATAATTATTATATATAAGATAAGATATTATATATTTTTTATTATTTTTTCTTTATATTTCATATATTATTTTTATTATTATATTTGATATTTATTCTTTATGTTTTTTATTATTTATATATATAATAATAAAAAAATAAATATAATAACAAAATATATATATATAAATAAAATAATAAATAATTTAATAATAATAAGTAGAGGAAAAAACGTAGCGAAGAGATAAGAGTGGAGAGAAACGTAGAATAGGAAAACGTATAGGAAGAGTTAAGAGAATGTGGTGCCTGTGTTTGAAAACAGGGGTCAATATTACACGACAAAAAGATGAAGATAAGAGTGGCAAAAGGAAAACTTAGTAAAAGAGGATTGCCAAGAAGACGAGTGAGCGAAATAAAGAGAGAGGGGAAGGTGGAGAGCTGGAGGAAGTAGGAACACGAGAGAGAAAGACCAGAATGGGGATGATTATGGTGAGTTTATTTGTCTTGGTGATGATTGGTGTGCCTGAGAAGACATTGGTACTGCCGCTATTGCGTGTCGGCTGGATGGAGTGATGGAAGAATGATAACTCATGGAAAGAAATTGCTCGATAGGGAATCAGATGTCTACGTTTCACGAACATCCTTCTCGCATCTCCAACTGAGGTAAAGTTAATATAGTAATATAGTATTATATATATAAATATATATATTCAGGAACATATTATCATTAACATATAAATTATTATTATATAATCACATACTACTACTAACTATAACTATTACTATAATATATTAAAACTAAACTATATAATATATAATATATATAAAAATTTTTATATAAATATAATTCTTACTATATACACACATATATATATCATATATATTATAAAATGAGTTCGGAGCGCACTCCTCGCTATATTCTCACTGTGAAATTTTTCGCTATGCGTGCTATTCTCCTATTTCCACTAACCTTGAAAACTGTCAACGAACCAATTAGCTTTCGTTATACTAAAGTCCGCTAACTCTAAAGTCGTATATGTTTGCACCTGAGCATGTGAAGCGAGTCTTGTCTTACATATATCTTCTGTCTTTGCAGTGAATGCTACTTTGTGGTTCCGTACTACATGCAAGTCCAAGAATTATAGTTTGTCTCGTCGTAGCATCCAGCATACAACGGTAGTCTTAGCCATTCATTCAAGTGTGACCTGTGCGATTGATCACAATTTGAAAACTCCAACAGTTTACTCGATTAGATATGCTGAAGAAAACTATGCAATACAGTGGAAATAATTTATAATAATCGATTTTTCTAACTTAATGACAATTTAACACGATTTCGTATATCCTAAAATGCCACAATTACCCTATATTTTTTTATTTTATTTTAATTAATCAGGCTGATGCTTATTCTTAATAAAAATGTTCAAAATAATGAGTTCCCTGAAAGTCCAACGCGTTTAACTTTGTGATATTATTATTTTTTGGATGGCAGCTCGAAGGAGGCCTTAACTAACGTTGGCCTCTTATAAGAGGAATTGTTAATATACCTGTTTAATCAACTACAATACTACACCTCATTCTAGTGTGCAGCAACTTTGTAACTCGTCTGCAAGGGCATTTGCTCCTTTTGTTCCAATTTGTTTGTGGGAATTGGTGGAAGAATCAGTAGAATTAAAATCTGAGAATAAGTTTCTTAATTTATATCTAATAGTTATAAATATTTTGTTCCTTATAATATTTTATGCTTATCCTATCAATATCGAATTTTGCGAACATATGTGACTGGTGGAGTTACACATTTTTTTATTAAAATTATTTTTTTTGAATTCCCAACCGTTTTGTCTCTGGGTATAGTAGAAAAACAATTTTTTTTTTGAAATTATCTAAATAAAAATGGTGTATCTCACTCACTTTCAAATGTCTTGAAAATTTCATATTGATTAGATCGGTTTAGTGTTATCTAAATTTACTTTGAGTTAAGGGATTAACCAGCGTCTAGTGATGCTAATTTTTCAATTAGCTTTGCCCACCAATATTATTATATATATGACTAGTATATATATATATAATATATATTATAATATATATATATAGTAATATATATATATATAATAATAATATATATAGTATATATATATATATAATATATATATATATATATATATATATATATATATATTATATATTATATATATATATATAATATGATATATATACCCCTGGTCGCTAATACTAAAATAATAGTTTTATAATGCTTTATTGTATTTAAAGCTAGAACTCATTTTGAGGCAAAAGCTATTATGATAGAGATTATAAACAAAGCATCTCTGAAAGTTATGTGTATTTATTCATGTTCGGTAAAATTGCCTACATCTTATAAGATCACACATGACTATTTTTATTCTTATTTATACCGATTTAAATCTTTGAAACAATCAATAGTACGTCTTTCTCCTACCCGGTTCTATCTGGTACCGAGGAAGGAAAGTCAGTTCCTGCCACGATAGCGAGCAGAGAGGTTGCCAGGGCTTCGCCTTAGCCCGGGAACCCTTTTAAAAATTTTTTTTTTTAAATTAATATTTTTTTATATATTTAATTAAAGGTGTTACCAATAATAATTAATGTTCCCTATAAAAAATTCTCTTTTGTGAATGTCTTCTTGCAAGACACAGTATCGATCATAAATGCATAATAAGGCATATAAACTTAGAAATGGTGAATATAAATCTATACAAGTTACATCGGAGCACTATGGCAACTTCGCCCCTTGCCAATCGTTCTAAAACTTAATAATCTTGGATTCGAATAATAACAAAAGTTTAATTTGAGTTTGTCAATGACAAAGTCATGTATTATTATATAATTTTAAAAAAAATTTTTTTTTTTTTGTCTATTATCTGATCGCGATCAAAACTAACAGAAGGGGATTTTTAATAAATGAATAAACACAAGTATCCTTTTATACACCTCTGCCTTTATATTAATAATTGTATTCAAGAGGTGAGTGCTTTAATTATATTCCACATTAATTAATGATCTCATCAACTCGTAGTACATACTTGGCGAGCCCCAGAGTTGACATCGAACGTCGTTCATATTTGGTTCAAACCCAGAGAATGACATCAACCTTTTAATAAAAGGACCTAATAAAAAAGAAAATAATATAAATAATGCAAATCAAATTTCCAGTATATAATTATCAAGTGAAACAATATTTTATAATATTTATTAAAAAGCAAGTAAGTCTTGAAGGGTCAATATGTTATTACTAAAAACGTAAGTGATCAGCGTCGAAGAAAGTTTCTTGTTATAAAAGAAAATAAAAAAGTCGTTATCCAGTAAATAGTCCTTTCATAAACAGAAAATCACCGCGCCTTAAAAAAAAAATAATAATAATCTTCCAACGAATTCCGATACAAGGAAGCTTCGACCTGCTAGCTGGGGGGTGGGTAGAGAGAAGAACTCCCCACCACTGAAACCCGCCAAAAGCACCTCAAAAAAAACTTTCTTTAAAATTTGAAACCCAAGAAGAGAAAAGTCAGATTCTCGACTTTATGACTCACTGTCCAAACGATTTTTCCTATTACCCTACGCGGTAGGTTAAGATCAAAATTTGGATATAGAACATGCGAGCCTAGAAACAACTACGAGAAGAAAAATAAAGTCTCTATGATGAAGACAAGGCCTAAAGAAATGGGGAGAGTCCAAAAGCATACCTCTCAAATACCCAAAAAAAGTCAAATTCGCCTCTATTCTGAGACTAAATAAGGTTTAAAAATTCCCTGGCTGCTAAAGATCTCCGCTGCTTGTAGTGACGCCAGCGAAGTCTATCAATTCTCCAATATGGTTTGGTTTATATCAGCAAAGGTATTTTTTTAAAGTGCAGATTTAATTTTGTAATTATTTGTTTTATTAAAAGTAACTAAAATATATTGTAACTCGTCGGCATAGTATGGTGTTGTAAATAATAAAAAGTCGGATAGATTTCTTTTTGTCATATATTAATTATAAGAGTCTTGGGTATATGGAAATAAACTTTTACAATGTATAAGAATGAGTGCACCCCACATCATTCTCTCTCCCATTCCCCGAAAATCTGGGGGGAAAGGAGGTTAAACTTGTAAATAAGACTCTGAGACACTGTTGTAACATGGGTACCGAAAAAGGTCTTCCGTGAAACTTGATAATAAAAATTTCCTTTTTTCAGGGAAGAAATTTGTAACTTGGTATTTTTAGGAATAATAAAATTTATATTTTAAAATTTACAAAATAAGAAAAAAAAAGATGCTTGTAAAACGGCCTTGTTAGGAGTGTCCGTTAGATTATAAAAAAAAAATTCCTTTTTTTTTTAGAAAGGAAAGTTGTAATTATTTTCTAGGATAATAAAACTTTGTAAAGTCCTTGAGACTGAAAAGGATAAATTTGCATGCTGGAGATCTCCATATTTAAAATTATTGTATGTTATTTATTGATTTTAATAATTAGATAAGAACGGTTCTTCTGATTAAAAAATTTAATGAAATTATTATAATTAGTAATATATGAATTTTATTTTATGTGTCATTAGGAAGATCTATCTGCTTAAAATTATTTTTATAATGTTTTATGGTGCTGATTAATTATAATATATTTTTCGAATTAATATGAAATCACATTTAAAATTTATCTAAAAGAACGAAAAGAAATAAAACTTTCGTTCATTATCCCATGTGAGAGGGGACGAGTTATATCCTTTCCCAAATAGACATCTGACTCTGACGTCATTCGGGTAGGTGCAGGTCTATAGGCATGAGACCTGGGCTTTTAAACAAAAAAAAAAGTTGGGAATAGGATTGTCCGTACAAAAAGATAAATTCTACGGAATATTTTTGCCAACTTTAAAATTTTTAAAATGTATTTAATAGTAATTAAAGCTGGGTGTTCTTGCTTGCTCGGGATTCACCATGATGTACTGGTCCCAGTATATAAAAATTAATATTTTTATTAATCATTTTATTGTAATTAATAAGATTAGAGCTCAATTTTGAGGCAAAAGCTAATTATGATAGAGTATAAACCAAAAGCATCTCTGAAAGTTATGTGTATTTTATTCTGTACGCGTAAAATTGCCTACATCGTTATACATATCAACTTGATGTATTATTCTTTTTATTTATATTATTTAAAAATCTTTGAAATATTTTAATAGAAAGTCTTTCTCCTACCCGGTTCTTTGGTACCGAGGAGGAAAGTCAGTTTCTGCCCCCGAGTAGCGAGAAGTGAAGTTGCCAAGGGCATTTCGCCCTTAGCGACCTATTTATTAATTTAAATTATTAATTAAAGTTTTACCAAATAATTAATGTCCCTATAAAAATATCTCTTGTGAAATGTTTTTCAGACACAGTATTGATCATAATGCATAATAGGATATAAACTTCGAGAATGGTGAATTAATCTAGCAAAGTTACATAGAAGAAACTATGGCATTTTCGCTCCCTTTGCCAATCGCTTCTAAACTTATATAATCTTGGATTCGAATAATAACAAAAGTTTATTTTTATAATTATTAAAATAGTTTTGTAAATAATTTAAAAATTGTCTATTATTGATCTGCGATCAAAACTAACAAGAAAGGGATATTATTAAATGAATAACATCAAGCATCTTTTATATAACTCCTTTATATAATTATTGTAATTTCGAGAGGTGAGTGATTTAATTATATGCAATTATTAATGATCTCATCAACTCGTAGTACACACAAACACACAACACACACACATCACAACACCACACACACACACACAGTACACACACACACACACATATATATATAATCATTAGATATATATATTATATATATTATATAGTATATATATATATATATATATATATATATATATATATATATATTATATATATATACATATATATATATATATACATATTATATATATATATATATATATTATATAATAATAAATATATATATATAGTATATATATATATATATATATATATATATAATATATAATATATATATATATTTTTACAGTTGTCACCCACACTCACGGGGCAACAGCCCTATTCCAGGGAGGGGGTGTTGACACGCAAAATTTCAATCCACTAGCGTAAATTCGCAATGAGCACAGAACGCGGACTTTAAAGTGAGGGAAGATTAAATTAGCAGGAAACACAGGAGATGGAAGAGAATCCACAGAACAGATGTGGCAGGAAAAGAAGGAAGCACCGAACGAACAGCCTGGTTACTACATCAGCACAAAAATCTCCGTGCGAAGACACAGCAGCCCTTGTCTACGGAGGGCGTCGTAAATGGTGCGTGGTACGCGAGTGTAGTTCCTCGACACCTGCCGCTTGCGGTACCTATGAAAGAGATAAAGCCACCAACATCGCTCCGCAAAGATGGAGGGTCAAGTGAAATGGAAGTGACAGAACAGTTTATAAGCCTTTTGGCTTTTGACTCGACCTGTCCAAAAGGGGGGTGAAACCAGAGCCCCCTTAGATATGAGAGCAGTACTCCATAAGAGGGCGGATGAGACCCTTGTATAGCTGGTGTAACTGAGAAGAGGAAAAAAGTCGCAATCTAAACAGAACTCCTAGTTTCTTTGAGGCCGCCTGTAACCGTTGTGATGTGAGGTTTCCAGACATTTTTTTGTTTTATGTTAAGGCCAAGGATGTTTCATATTGTCAACAGGAAGACGAAGAACCGTCGAAAGAGATAGAAAGTTAGAAGGTGTTTTAGAGAGGAGATTTGTAGAAGTTGAGTTTTTAAAGAATGGAATTTCACGCAAGGTTGAGACGACCCCAAATCGGAAATTCTTAATCCAGAATCAAGCGAGAATAGATTCGGAAAGATTGAGACGAGAGGCAATCTAAGAAGTATAAGAGGGAGGCAGAATTGAAATGAAGGTTGAAAGAATGAAGGTCGAGTCATCGTCATAAATGAGTGGATAGAGTTAAATGTGCAGGTTGAGAAGATCATTAATGAAAAGAAGAATAAAGTAGGAGATGAGACAGAACCTGAGGAACGCCACTATTAACAGAAAAAGAAGAAGTCCCCGCTCCATCAACCACAGCAGATAATTGAGCGACTTGAAAGAAAGCTAGACATAATAAGCAAAGAGAAGGAGGAAACCCAAAGGAGGGGAGCTTGGAGAGGCAGTGACGCGTGCCATACCGTCCAATGCTTTGGATATGTCAAGCACCACCAACGCAAGTCTCCCCGTAGTTCCTATGAGCGGAAAACCATAGATCTGTTAAATAGGAAGAGTATATCACCAGTAGACCTCGAACCCCGAAAGCCGGAAGAGAAGAGAATGAGATTCCAGATGGTCTAATAAGTGAGTTAAGAAGGGTTTCAAGATCTTAGATAGAATACAGGGTGAAGCTATAGGGCGATAGTTAGAAGGATTCAGAGGGCGGCTTGTATTGAGACATAGAAGAATATAAATTGACGAGGGAGGGGCCAGCTCGAAGCACATTCCCTCAACACTCGGGAGGGATGCCATCCTGGCCCCCCGCCTTCCTAACCTTCATAGATCTCAGGAGCCCATGCAACCCGATTCAAATGTAATCAAGGCAAAGACATAGGACACTGAGAGGAGAAGGTAGAGGAGGAGGATGCCAGAATCGTCCAGGGTTGAGTTTAGAGGAAATAGGAGGCCGAAGAGATTGGCTTTTTCAGTTGGAGTAGCCAGAACCATCAGATCGAAATAGAGGAGGAAAAGGCAGATTTACAGAAAATGTTGTTAGAGATGTTTTTTGGCAAGAGGCCAGAAAGATTTGTCAAGTAAGGAGAACAAGGATAGCGCACTTTCGTTTGATGACAGCCCGCTTTGCTCGTCGAAGAGGATCCCTGCAACGATTTCTAGCTGAATGAAAATAGTGAGAGTGATAGGAGAACGAGAATTTTTTTCCACCCCCGATACGCGCTGTCTCTGCCTGACAGGGCCAGAGAACAGGCATGATCGAAACAATGGATTATGAGGAGA